>JAJAGP010006386.1:0-22178 GCA_025084515.1 Ancistrus triradiatus | reverse complement strand
GTTTTCTGTCATTCAGACATTTATTAGATGTATACAAGATACATTTCTATTTCCTATTCTAATTCTTAAGATGTTGAAAAGGCACATACCTGTATTAGACTTCAGCTGTATTTACTTTATTTTTGCTCACAGACACTGTGATGAACTTTCTCCAGCTTCTGACTGACAAACTCAAAGACAGGTAAAGTTTCCAGCTATGAAATGAAAAGTGAAAGTGTTTGCACAACAGGCATTAATTATTAGATATTTGAACTAAACAGTTTGCTTTGGAAAGTTCAGTCCATAAGATATCACTAACATGAGCCATATCTAACATATCATAACATGTCTAACATGAGAGGTTACAGTAATATTGTAGTATAAACATTCAGAGATAAACGTTCAGAGATGGCCGTCTCTGGAGAAGCAGTGCAGCTGTGCAGTTAGTTACACGCCCAAGACAAGTTGATGTTCAACAGAGCAGCTTCTGGAGCCTGCACTGGCAGACATTTTCACAGGCTTACTGGTTTATCGGAAGCATTCCTGCTTTAGAGAACTTCTAAGCTCCCAGAATGGGTTTTTGGATGCAGTTCTGTCTCATGCAGTAAGGGGAAGAATTTTCTTTTGTGTATTTTTCCACTGCTATTAGCAGATTAAACAGTTAGGGTCTAAACCCTTTAGTTAGGGTTTAGAAATATCATTTATTCGAATGGCTTTGTTTTAGACTGTACTTATTCACTTTGGATATTTTAATTGCAGCTTGGAAGATTTATCACTCATTCATCTTCATATAAACAATAATTCTGCTTCATGTGCTCTGACAGGACAGAGCTTTAGTGAGTTGGTCATGGATGTTTTTGGGTTTAATGCTGATCTGGCATTGTTATCAGCCGAGGTGTTTCTAGACTACTTGTTGTACTGGGGCAAACAGAACTTAGAGGGGCACAGCTGTACCCTCTGCTTGCCAATCAGTGGTAATAAAAAATAGCTGTGCAAAAAAAATAAGCCTGTTAAACACTAAATGTGTTCTGTGATTTAACATTAAGGTGGGCGTTGCTTTTGGTGAATTGAAGAACAAATTAACACTACATATTTTTTAATTAGTTGCAATAATTGTGTTTGTGCTAATATAACTAATGCCTTTGCTAGTTTAACGAATGCCTTTGCTTTAGTGCTCTAATATGTACTTTTGATAGGATGTACGGTTATAAGCGAACACAAAATATAGCTATGGCCTCTCGTTACCTTGTCAGCAGCGTAGCTGACTTTGTTTTAAATATTTACAGATGTTCATTAGCGCATGCGAAAAATCAAAAGAAACTGGCTCTGACTGAAAGCGTTAGTCGCTCAAGCTTTTGGAAAGATCCTGGGGCATTTTGGGAAAGGTAGTTCCAGTAGTGAATTTATTTGGCGTGTCCTGTAGTTCTCAGCAATCCAGGGTGAATTTTTCGTTTGCAGTGTTTTTAGTGGGGCAGATGTCTGATGATCCTCCTGATTATTTGCGTTTAGCATAGTTTCTTGCTAAACAATAGAAAACCCTTAAATATTGTGATTTCTATGCAAGCTAAATTTGCAGTAATGGGGTATCCAGTAATATGATGACCTGCTGGATGAGGAGCACTATATCCATTATGAGGGGTTAGACTAAAAGTAAATTGTAAAGTCGTGATGGGAGTCTCTGGACAAGTAGAGTGCGGTCGCGGCTACTTTTACCACAATGAAGGCAAGCAGTTAGCTGAGCAGCTTAATGACTAGCATCCATAGTGTTGCATTGAATCCATGTAATTATCAGACTGCATTGTACGTGCTCAGTTAAATTGCTTTGATAAATCTTTTCTCCACAAGGTGTCAGTATGTACTTACTTGATGACCTATTTAAGCTCTTAGGATTCTTTTTAAGACCTGATCGTTTCTTGCGTATTAATTCACCAGGACTACAAAGGACTTTGAAATGATGGGAGAGGTAAAGGCCAAATTAAATCCCAGAAATCCAGTAAGTAGCTAATAGCACTTTATTTGTAGATGAGCTAGTGAAAGAGGGTGTAAATTATACTGCACCCTCTGAAAACTGTTTCACTAGGATATTATTTAATTCTTCCTGCTTGTGCTCTGTAGGATCTTATGCCATGGGATCATCCCTATCTGAGTGGTGTTATACGTGCTGAAAGGTGAGTTTGAACCCATGGGATGTATAAACACATGCTGGAAATGAGAATATGCTGTAATTTCATATTTGTGTTTTAGTGTTTAAAATAGTTTACTTCTTCTGATGAGCTATGGACGCTGGCAAAAATGAAGGAATCTCCACTCTTGTAGAATGTGAATGTTCATCCAGCTTTTTTTTTACTTCATAGGAAAAAAAAAAAAACCTTCACAGATATGACGCATACCAATTTAGTTTAATAGCTGAACATTCTGGCTTTGTGAAACAAACAAACAAATTAAGTTATTATAAGTTATTTAATTTAATCACATATGTTTTTATCAGACCAATTAAAAAAAAAACAGGGAATCAACTTTTGGCAAATCAATAAATCAGCAATAGGGAATCAACAAATATTGGCACACTTCTAAAAATGAAAATTAGTCTGCAATTAAAAGGGAGTGCTGACAGACTTTAACAAGCTGTTGGGTTTTGGCTGTTTGAAAGAAAACATGGCCCCGGCAAGAGAGCTGTCTATGGAATGATTGGAAAGGGTTATAAAACTCCATCAAGATGTAAATCCAACATGGAGTGTGGGAAAAGATGTTGGTTATTTCCAGTTGGCTGTGTCTAAATTTTGGTGCAAGTATAAATAAAATAGGCAGGTTGTGAAAACAGAACAAAAAAACAGGTAGAAGAAGGAAGACATCAAAGACTCTGGATAGAAAGTCAAAGTAGTATACTTTGAAAATAGAAATTGTACAAAAAAAGAGGCGTAACAGGAGTGAATGTAAGCAGAACTGTAAGCTGAACGAAATGGTGTTTACATGTAGAAAAACCAAGTGAAAACCTGCCTTAGCACCTACACAGAAGAAAACAAGGTTACAGTAGACTAAAGCGAAGCAACCATGGGATGTGGATGAAAGTAATATTTAGAGTTGAATCATAAATCCTCAGTGGCCAAGGGGAATTTTGGAACTTCTGTCTGGTGCCATTAATAAAACATGTAAAGATGGCTGCCTGAAGAAAACCTTCAAATTCCTCTACTCGTTTATGATATGGGGTTTCATGTCAGGTTAAGGGACCAGGGGAGATGGCAGTCATTACCTCAACATTCAATGCACAGATGTCCATTGATATTTTGAACACTTTTCTCTCAGAAAATGAGTATAAAGCTGATCTGTCTGCTGATAGTCGAGAAAGTTGGACCCAGCTTGCTGTCATTGTTTTTGATTAGTGAAGGCCATGCCTCAAGTAATTCAGTCTGTTAAAAGCCAGATGAAGAGAAACAATGTATTAAAACTTTATCCAAATGAATATGACTTAATTAGTTTGTGGTGTGTTTCATGAAGACAGAATGTTCAGCTATTAAACAAAAATAGTTTGGTGTCATATCTGTGATTTGTTTATTTATTGTTTATTTGCTTCAAAGTGGAAAAAGCTGGGTGAACATTCTCCAAGTGTGGTGATTCTATCGTTTTTGCCAGTTGTAGGAGAGTGAATGAAGAAATAGTTTTTCTCAGTGATGCATACAGCTTTGTGATTTCATGGCATATTTGCAAACGGATACGACACAATGATGACCATAAATGTGATTGCGTAATACTTTAAGCTGCTAATTAGTGCTCATCACCGATCCTTTGATGGTTCATTAGTTTGATTAACTAAGCTTACATTGACTCCATTATATATGGTGATGAAGACTACTTTAAATTGATAAATGATAAGAAAAATGAAAAATCCAAAAATCCAATGCTATGATGCATCTCAAACCTCATATGTTAATGCCAGGTGATGTTTAAAATAGTACACATTATTGTACTTAATAGACTCACTGTTAGTATATGTTTTGCGATGAACCTGCATGGTTTTTGTCTTTGTTTATTGTACAGTCTTCAGACCTTTTCACATTTTATAAAAAGTAAATAAAAAGTAATACAAGTTTTTCCCAATCATTCTGCACCCAATAAAACACAATGAGAAAGTGAAAACAGAATTTTAGACTTGTTTGCAAATGTATTGAAAGGAAAAACGTACGCTTTGCATGGACATAAGTATTCAGACACTTGAAATTTAGCTCTGGAGGCCTTCTCTTGATCATCTCTTGAGTCCAGTGGTGATAAATTCAGTTGATTGGACATGATTTGAAAAGACCCGTCTATATTAGGTCTCACAGTTAATAATGCATATCAGAGCAGAAGAAATGGGAGGCCCCCCCAGAACTTAATTTCAAGTGTCATAGCAAAGGGTTTGAATACTAATTTCCAAGCAGATTGTTAGCTTAAGCGTAAGGTGTCAACATCACAAAATGTGAAAAAAGTGAAAGGGTCTGAAGGCTTTCCCACTGCATTGCATGTGTAACCACCAGCTACTAACAGTGCTAAACCCTGATTGCTCCATACAGGAACCTTTGCTATTTTGAACTGGTCAGATGGGGAAAAGCACAGTTCCAGTTTCCTAGTACCGTATGTGTTGCACTGCAATGGCGAAAGAAAATTGGAGACCAACCAGAGTTCTGCTTTAAGCAGCGTTAAATCCCTTTGTTTGAGATTGTGATCTTACATTTGGGACTGCACAGACATGTTTGTCTCCAGTTCATTAGCAAAGTCTGTTCTGCTTCCAGTGTTCGGTTTTTCATTAGAGCCTGCACTGGCAGATGTTTTCAGTGGTTTGCTGGTTTAATTAGAGGCCTTCATGCTTTAGGGAACCTCTGAGCATCCAGTTTTTTATTTTTTGGCCACAGTGCTGTCTTGACTGACGGAAAGAAAGTGCTCTTTAGTGCTTTTTTCTACTGCTGTTAAATGAGACTAAACATTAAGAGTTGTGCTTAGTTTATGGTTTATATAATATTTCATATTTTTATTCACCTTGGATTCTGTTATTACGTTAACACTAGTTTATCTTTGTATAAGCAATGTTAGTATTTGGGGTGAGAGCAGATCTTGAGATATTTGGGTCATTCAGTTATTTGAGTTTGTTTGATTAGCCTTTATTATTGGATTTTCCTCTTGCCAAATAAAGCATGATAAAGACTGCCCAATAGTGCACCTAAATAGTCATGATCTGTGAACTCCATGAACTGTGCAGGTACAGTGGTACAGTTAACCTTGTTTAACCTGGGGGTTTTCAGGACTTCATATCTATCCAGGGTAATGATAAACGATCTGCTTTAAGGTGAATCACAATAGGGTTGGCTTACCTGTTCATATGATACAGATACAGGCAAGAAATGGCCAACACTTTTGTCTAATATCCCAAACCTCTTTTTCCCCAGAGGCAATTTTTATTCAGTGAAGTCTTTAAAGGAGATCTTTAGTCACCTCTATAATTATTGCCACCACTATTAAAGATGAGAAAAAAGACTTGCATGAAATTCATCATTTGAATGATGTGATGGGTAACAGTGTTTGAATCAGAAGTATCAAATTTGTAAACTAGCCATTTTTTATTTGTTTTAAAATCTATTTTCTCACAATTTAGCCATGTCCAAGCTACCTGAAAGCAGCTGCTCATGCTATGTCAGTATAGTTGAACACACTTGAAAAAGAGCACATACTGCTGTGTTCTGCAGTTGGCACAAAATTTACATAAAATACAGGAATAAACTTTACCATAGTCACATGGTAATTTAGATGTTTTACAGTGTTTTAATTTAAACAATAATAGTAATTAAAACACAACATAAAAACATTTTGTGCTGTACTGTACAATACACTAATTCTTATTTTTGTGTATTCAATAAAATTTGATAATGAAAACGAAAGGAATATTGTCATTTTCTTCCTTTCAAGGCTGCGATTCTATTTGTCAGCAGGTGTGGCAAGTTTTCGCTTGTACTAGTTTTCTGTTATTTAGACATGGATTTGATGGATATGACAGATTTTTTCTTATGCTTTTTATTTTCTTTTATTTTATTATAACTCTTTAAAGGAAATGGGTGTTGGTCGGATGGACATAGTCAAATCTTTGTACCTTAATTCAAATCTATTAAATCGAAAAACCCAAAATTTTGCACAGGCGTAAGTATTCAGACCCTTTGCTATAACACTTGAAATTTAGCTCGGGGGGGGGGGGCCTCCCGTATCTGCAACTTGATTAGAGTCCATCTGCGGTAAATTCAGTTGATTGGACATGATTGGGAAAGACACACATCTGTCTATATAGGATCTCTCAGCTAACAATGCATATCAGAGCAGAAGTTGGACTGTGGTAGCCTAGCGGTTAAGGTACTGGACTATGGACCAGAAGGTCCTGGGTTCAAATCCCATCTCTGCCAAGCTGCCACTGTTGGGTCCTTGAGCAAGACCCTTAACCTACAATTGCTTGGATTGTAAGACTGTACCAATTGTAAGTCACTCTGGATAAGGGCATCTGCTAAATGCTGTAAATGTAAATGGAAGTTCAGTCAACTGAACTTACCCCAGGTGGACTCCAGTCAAGGTGTAGAAACATCCCAGAGATGATCAAGAGAAATGGGAGGCCCCAGAGCTAAACTTGAGGTGTCATAGCAAAGCGTCTGAATATTTTATTTCCAAAATTTTAGTTTGAGCACAAGGACTCAACATAAAATGTGAATGGTTCTTTTCCACTCATGATAACACCAATCATGTTCTCTTAGACACCTGGCCATGGATCTCGGTGGCATTGTTAGGATTCAAACTTTCATTTTGATAGTGACTGGTGCACCATTTGGCAGCCAAATTCTGATTAACTGCTAAAGAGCTATAGATATATAGTTTAATCTCTAACCTTACTGATCAGTATATACATACACAAAGCATAACTCATGCAACAGACATCTATTGCCCTAGTTTATAATAGCTTATTGGAAGGGTTAGGGTTAAATAATTAAATAATTAAATAATTTGTGATTCATTGAAAACGCAATTTGTAGACGATGTCTCTTCAGTCCTAATTTCATTTGAAAGCATTTGTATGATCTTTGTACTTTTTTTAAATAGACTTGATTGTTTGAATGTTTTGTGTTCATTGCAGGTTTAACATTGAGCCGAGCCTGTACAGTCCATACTTCTCTCTCGGTTCCTGTATGGAGGGTTTGAATAGTCTTTTTACACAACTGTTTGGAGTGTCACTACTAGCTGAACAGCCCAGTGCAGGAGAGGTGTGGAGCGAGGATGTACGCAAGCTGGTAAGATCAGATAACAAAATCAATAGAGGCTTGATTCTGAGCCGAAGAAATCTAAAACGTGAGTATCTTGGATTATATCGTTCATCTGGGATCTGTTGTTCTGAATTGTCTCCTCAGGCAGTGGTACATGAAACTGAGGGATTGCTGGGTTACATTTACTGTGAAAAACCCTTCTTCTATTCTAAGAAAAGACCAACCTCATCAGGTCAAGTGTCTTTGTCTCGTGTGTCTCGTATGTCTGTAGGGCATGCGAAAACTAGGCCGTAACAGGCCAAGTGCAAGGATTTGAGCTGTAGATGTGACATTAATAATAAAAATCTCAGACTGAATGCGTAGATCAACTTTCCCATTAGAATATCTGTTATCACATACTGCTTAAAGCCTAGAGAATTATGTTACTGAAAAAGAGCAATTCTACTAATAGTCAAGGAAACCTAGAGGTTATTGTGTGCGTAGGTAATACTTTACTGTTTAAGGTACCAAGATTGGAATATGTCCATCCAATCAACAGCCATTTTCTTTGATGTCTGAGGTCGTAAGAATTATAATCGAAAACAAAAAAGTGCCATATACATCAAATTCATGTCTAAATGACAGAAAACTAGTACGAGCGAAAACTTGTAACACCTGCTGACAAATAGAATCACAGCCTTGAAAGGAAGAAAACAACAACATTCCTTTTGTTTTCATTATTGGTAAGTGTTTCAAGTTTTATTGAAGATCCAAAGATAAGAAATACTGTATCGTATGGTACTGTACCAAATGTCTTCATGTTGTGTTTTAATTCATCGTATAAAATAAAACACTGTAAAATATCTTAACTACCGTGTGACTATGGTAATGTACGGTCGGCATCCTGTTTCGCAGAACGTAAAGTTAAACGAAACGCACCTTTACTAAAATGCTCATTAGCATATACAGTAGGGCAAAAAACTGATGGTGCAAGTTCTCCTACTTACAAAGATGAGAGAGGTCTGTAATTTTCATCATGGGTACACTTCAACTATGAGAGACAAAATGAGAAAAAAAATCCAGGAAATCACATTGTAGGATTTTTAAAGAATTTAATTGTAAATTATGATGGAAAATAAGTATTTGGTCAATAACAAAAGTTCAACTCAGTACTTTGTAACATAAAATTTGTTGGCAATGACAGAGGTCAAACGTTTCCTGTTAGTCTTCACCAGGTTTGCACACACCGTAGCTGGTATTTTGGCCCATTCCTCCATGCAGATCTCCTCTAGAGCAGTGATGTTTTGGGGCTGTCGCTAGGCAACACGATTCTGTCATCTTTGCAGAAAACAGCCCTCAAGCATGATGTTTCCACCCCCATGCTTCACAGTAGGTATGGTGTTCTTGGGTTGCAACTCTTCCTCAACATGACGAGTTAAGTTTTTACCAAACAGTTCCACTCTGCTGGATCATGGATTACCTCTTCTGGAGGGAGATTATCAATGGTCTTGTATGTCTTATATTTTCTTACAGTTGCTCCCAGAATTGCTTGCCTATTGTAGATTCACTCTTCCCAGCCTGCTGCATGTCTACAATTTTCTTCCTGGTGATTTTTCGACAGCTTTTTGGTCTTGGCCATGGTTGAGTTTGGAGTCTGACTGTGTGAGGCTGTGGACTGGTGTCTTTTATACAGATAACGAGGTCAAACAGGTGCCATTAATACAGGTAACTAGTGTAGGACAGAACAGCTTCTTGAAGAAGAAGTTAAAGGTCTGTGAGAGCCAGAAATCTTGCTTGTTTGTGGGTGACCAAATACTTATTTTCCACCATGATTTACAATTAAATTCTTTAAAAATCCTACAATGTGATTTCCTAGATTTTTTATTCTTATTTTGTCTCTCATAGTTGAAGTGTACCTATGATGAACATCTTTCTAAGTAGGAGAACTTGCACAATCAATGACTGACTAAATACTTTTTTCCCCACTGTACTTGAGACCATATGGTGACATGATATCAGGGAAAATGCTCTGGATATTAGCGAAGACCAGAGCAATTGTCAACAACAAGGTTTATCTTGACTCTAATAGGAAGGAAATGGAAAAACACTGAGAGACATTAACAGAAATGCTTTTTATTAGTTTTATTTTTTAAAAAGGCAACATCTTGAGAGCTTTATTTTCTCTAGATTCTCAAATTACATATGCCAGTCCAAAAAAATACATCAAAAGTTCATTCGGTTGTAATTCATTCTACAAAGTTCAAACTGAAAGACTGAAATGTTAATCACCCAAACAACTATATACATATCACTGGAACACCCAGGAAAACACCAAAATATCAAATACCATGTGTGACAACAACAGTGATCATAATGGTAATAGGTGCTCAGGTGGCATAATGGTCTAATATGCTAGCCCGCCACTGTGGGGATCCATGTTTGAGTCCTAGGAAACCAGTGAAGGGTTCATTCGTCTTCTGACTGGTGTCCTGACAAGGGCACACGTGTCACATGTCCCCAGTGTTATCTGGGGATTGGCTACAGAGCCCTTGCAATCCTGACCAAGCAGTGTTAAAGCATAAAAAAATAATAACCTATATAACAGCATACACTGCCTGGCCAATGAAGGTCGCACACAAACATTTAGTTAGACAGCCTTTGATTACTGAGCGTGACCACCATGGCATTGTTGTGACAGAAGTTTACCTCCGCAATGTTCGGAGTTAGACAGATTTTTAATTTTCTGTTTTATCTCAGATTAAAATGTAATTTATTATAGTTTTTAAGACCTCAGTAGTTAAAGTGAACAGACTGTGATCGGATGATCGTCAGATGCTGCCTTCCTGTATATACAAAACTAAACCAATAATAACACTAATGAGATTACAGATAGTCCTCGATTTATGATGGGGTCTGACAAAAAAGGAATTCTGACAGATATTGAATTTATCGTAAGCTGGGGAGTTTAATATATACTGTATATATCATAAACATGCTTAAAACACTTATATTAAACTACAGTTGGACAAAAGTCATTAACATAAAACTTAATTTATCATGAATTATTGAATATCTCACAATTTATTGAATGATGTATAAAAGTGAAAAACAAAAACAATTATTCGAGCGCGACCATGACTTTTCCTCAGTACATTTTCCAGAGCATATCGCTCCCTCCACGTGACTCTCTGCATCACACACAGCTGATTTCCTCATTCAGCCCAGTAGAGTGCAGGAGAATATCATACTGCGTATCTTTTGCTCTGTAAAAGATTGAAGTTCAAAATTCAGAGTACGGTTTCTGCTGTATGTGTATTTATGCTTAGTATCGAATTTGCAACGTAAAGTCAAGATATCGTAAGTCAGACCATTGTAAAACTGGGAGTACCTGTACACTCACTTTGCCACGAGCTTTCATGAAGTGATCAAAGTCACTTTACTAGCAGATATTTGCTAGGTTAGTGTGCTGAGCTGACTCAAAGAATCAGACAACATGCTGATGTCATCCCAGGACTGCCATTTCACTATTCGTGGTGGACGCATGCTGGATGACGGGCAGTACCAACTCCCAGTGGTGGTGTTAATGCTGAATCTACCTCATCCGTCTCCAAGCTCCCCCACTCTTCTCACACCAGGCATGATGGAAAACCTCTTCCACGAGATGGGCCATGCCATGCACTCCATGCTGGCACGTACACGCTATCAGCATGTGACTGGTAAGATATTCCTACAGGTACTCATACAAAATTAGCATGGCTTTAAAAGTAAGCGCTTTGAAAATCTCTTTCCCCATTCAGGCTTGGTGTCTTAATTTCATTGTGCCATGTCACATAAGTTATAAAGCAGTGTGATGCTGATTGAGTTTTTGCCCCACAGGAACTAGATGTGCTACTGATTTTGCAGAGGTGCCTTCAATTTTAATGGAGTACTTTGCCACTGATTATCGTGTGACCAGCCAGTTTGCTCGCCACTATAAGACAGGACAGGTAATGGATATGTTAATCAATATTACATATATAATGTTGTTTGTTTTAAAATGTGCCCATTGTAGTTCAGCACTGTATGTTCTCCCAATTGTGCACTTTTACATACACACTACATACATTATTTCTTTTCAAAAGACAAATGACACCTAATGGTTACTGGTAATACCTAGATATTTGCATACAGCTCTTTGAACCGCCGGTGGCTTAATCATAGTGAGACAGGACGGAGTGAAAAAATGTACCATCACTTCACATTTAACCCAAGCTAGGGCTGGGTAATTTATCGAAAATGAATTAAAACCGACATTCAGAACTATTAACCGATGTAAGCTTGCCCATGTCTATTTTTTTTGTATTTTTTTACTATTTGTATTGTATTTTTTTACTATTTTTTTTATTTATTTTTATTTTGTATAATTGTGTTAATACCTTTCTAAAATTTCATTTCTTAAATACTACACAATATGAAATAATTCAAGAAGATGGAAAGAAATAACTAATGCTGTATCCTACTACACCACAAGATGATTTCACTTGGTTGAAATATTCAATAAACATCCATAAATAGGTCGTTTGTGTGTTTTCCTCAGTTGTTTTAAATTCACAACAATATGCAGTTATTCATTAGAAAAAAAAGTCCTGTTTTAGTAGCTTTTACAATACAAACTAGGGCTGTGCTAAAAATCGATACAGCAATATGTCACAGTATTTATTTTCGTGATCTACTACGAGTTTCAGGTCAAAATATCTTTTTTAAGTAAAAAGAAAACATTTTAAATGGGGTGTAAACTACAGTCGCACTCCTGTAGATGTTGCAGTACAGTGTTTTGATTCATTTTGTCCACTGAATTATCAATGTGATGTATTAAGACGACTCAGATCGTACACTGTAACTTGAATTTCAGCTGGTTTCATATTTTCAGTGAACTATTGCAATGTATCATGATATAATCGTTTAGTGACGCGTATCGTACTGTGAAATCCTTTCCAACACTCACCAATAGTACAAACCTGTCAGTGAGCTTTGACAGCAAAAAACAACAAAAAACACGTTCTTTAATCCCAATCAAGTTAAAAATATGCAATTATTTGTGTTCTTGATTTGAGGTCTTGTTGCGAAGCACTACCATTGAATCTTAGCACTTGAGTATGCATTCAGTTCCTTTGCTCAGTACAGCCAGTCCCTAGTATCCAAACTCCCTTTATCTGATTTTCCTGTTGTAATGCAGCACGTTTTAATCCCCCTCCCCACTGTCCAAGCATCTTTCCATGAGTTAGTGATCCCATCTCTTTCAGCTGCCTGAATTGTCATGATGTAATTGGTGACGGTATTTGTTTTGCCGTCTGTTGCTTTTTTTTTTTTGTTGTCAGGCACTTTTTTGCAGAAAGTTTCCACTAAGGTTTGCTAAGTGTGTTTTTGTGCTGGTACCTTGGCTGGTTTGGCTTTGGACTGTAGACTGAGTAACAGAGTCTGACTCACAGGCTTTGTGTTTGGAAATGAAACACAATTGGTGTAGACATTAATATGCTTCTTTGCATTGGAGTGTTTTTCCTCTACATAAACACTGACTGAAACAAGTTAGGTAGTACCTCGTTTCTCGACCACCTCAGAATTCGGAGAATTTGGTTTTTGACACTTAAACTTGCATGAGTCGGGCCATGCGACTCGTTTCAGCCGAAACTTGATGAATGGCTGTTGATGCTGCAGTGCTATGTTAAATAACTAAGGTAACAAATAAATAAACAAACAAACTTTCTTTGCTTCCATAACAATATTGCTGGATACCTGTCCCTGTGATTTACCACAGCCTTTACCTGAGAGCATGGTGGCCCGACTTTGTGAGTCCAAGAAAGTCTGTGGTGCTGCTGATACTCAACTTCAGGTATGATCAAAGCATAAATAGACACTTCTCTAATTTAAATGGTTTGTCTAGTAATGCAGACAGTTTCATTACACAGTTACTTTTTCTGTTACAGGCCTTTTATGCAGCCTTGGATCAAGTTTATCATGGCATCCCCCAAAATCGGTCCTCAACGGATATCTTGATAGACATGCAACAGAAATACTATGGCTTGCCTTATGTCCCCAACACAGTAAGTATTCAGAGGTTCAGTTGTCACTGGGTGAAGGGGTAACTGAGAGTCTGACTCACAGGTTTTGTTTGGACATTAAACGCAATTGGTGTAGACATTAATAAGTTCTTTGATTTGGAGCGTTTTTCCTCTACATAAACAGTGACTAAAACAAGTACAGTGGTTTCTCAGTTTTCGACCACCTCGGAACTACTAACTAATTCGTTAGTATTGACTGCCAACCGAAAGGAAAACAGAACCGGAAACCTGCAGAACACAGGCTGCAGTTAGCATTTGCAGCTATGTTAGTGCCCGGAGTTCACCAATAGAGTAAGTGTTTTGCTTTGACTTTTCACTTTAAATCCATTACTATTAAATGACATGAGATTTTTGCAACACTTTTTAAAAAAAATTAAGCTTTGTATTAATGATTTTGGATAAAGCGCACCGGATTATAAGACGCAGTATCAACAATCGGCTGCTAACGGGTCTACTTTCATACATAAAGCGCACCGGGTTATAAGGCGCATGAAATGAAACAAAACTATTAAGTTCCGTCGGAAGCTCAGTTTGGTCTTTACCTGGCACAGGGCGTCTTCTTGCTTCCTCCACTTCCGTATCATTGATTCGTTAATGTTGAATTCTCTCACAGCTGCTCTATGTCCATGTTGTACTGCGTGACTGATAGCGTTGTGTTTGAAATCCGCTTCGAAAATAAATGAATGAATGCACGTACCCTAATGCTGCAGCACATACCGTATTATACCCCCTATGCTGTGCACTACGGTGCCGTGAGCTTTCGTTAACTTACCAAGGCCTTGCTAAAACCATTTTGCCAGATTTATGAGCGCCGTGGTCCATCTACAATTCGGTTCAGGTCAGAAACACAACCAGATTGATTCATACATGTAAGGCGCAGCACCGCCTTTTTAGGCCCGCTCTGTTTTGATTTTTGAGAAAGTTAAAGGATTTTAGTGCGACCTTATGGTCCAAAAAAATAAACGGTAAGTGTTACTGTGTAATAACTTCCCGCTATGTTACAGTGTAGACTATATCAGCGTTTCCCAACCTTTTGGATCCACGGCACATATTTCACAGTAGAAAAATAACAAGGCACACCACCAAAGAAAATGTCACAAAAAGGATATTTATTGAAATATAATGACAATCTAGTCTCAGTGTCTCAATACAGTGTGGATTTTATGGGGATCTGGAAGGGATTAATTCATTTTACTTATTGTTTTCGGTTCTCGACAAGCCTTCTGGGATGTATTAATGACGAGAACAGAGGTACCTCTGTACATAGGAAAATATATTTTCTGTTAATAAGAGACAAGAGGAACTCTTATATATGACCAGTCTTGATGTAATCCCATGTGTGTTGCTGAAATGGCTGCTGATGCTGATAGTGACGTTAAACAAAACCAAACAAGTAAAGAGACAACAGAACAGTCACTGTAATCATTGCTTCAGCACACAATGTTGTTCAGCAAGTATGTTTTGTTCATTTGTTTCATTCTCTGATCAGCCATTAGGCTAAGCCATTGTTAGTTAACACATTTTATCTCACATTTCATCAGTGATAAGTTAACCACAGTACATAAATCATCACCATAATGAAATTGAAAGTATTTACCTAACTCTTGCCAAAAATATGATGAAAGTCATATAACATTATGACATCAGGAAGTTTTGAACCTTAAGTAGTCATAAAATTATTTATGATTGTAGGTTTGTGTGTGTTTTAAGAGCTTTGACTTACATACTTTGACTTGAAGTATGTATGCTGGATGAGTATTGTATTATTTGAGTTTGTGATAGCACAAGCACAGAACTATTGATCCCCTTTTTAAAATGAGTGTCCTGTGTGTATGGTTAATGAATTCCATTGGTACTGGACTGTAGGCCAGTGGAGAGGAATAAAAGCACAGTACCTAATTTCTTGTGCCAAACGTTCCTGTACTTCGTTCAGTGGAAAACCCCTTCAATTTGCATTACACACCACAACCCATAACGTCTGAAATGAAGAAATGGAAAAGGTTTTTGAAGATAGACTTTCTGAAGGACGCTGTAAATTTATTTAATTATAACAGATGAAGACAAAGTAATTAGAATAACGTAAATTGGCATTGATGGACACAGTTGCTCAGATTGTACATGTTTACAAGTGTTCTTGAGAGGCAGTCTCACCCTTTTGCATGTGTATACAGATTGCTTTGATGTTAGTCACAGTATACTTGGACAACTGCAGAGTTATATGACTGCATCTGTATTACCATGTCACTACGTGTGTGTGTGTGTGTACCTTGTCTTGCTGTACTTGTGAGGACCAAATGTCCCTACAGTGATAGGAAAACCTGGAATTTTGACTTGAGGACTGCTTTTTTTAAGGTTAGGGTAGATGTAGGTATAGCATTAATTAGCTGCAGCAATCCTTTATTGTCATTCATGTCATTGGAAATTCCCCACAAGGAGCGTGCATGCACGAGGAGTAAACATTAATAGGACTGAGAAATTCCGTTTTAATATGAACTTAATGTGATAGTTCTAAATAATAGTGGTAGGGATCGTGGTAATGATGTTGTTAATGATAAATTAGTAATGACCTAGATTAATCATTCTGATTAAACTCTTTTTCTTCTGAAAAACATCCATTTGAATCCAACTACTCCAGATCCCCTTAAAATGTGTTTTTGTATACCTAACCTGCTATTAACTTATGATGCAAACATCTGTCTGAATACTTACAGCAAGAAACATTTGCAAGGCAGCATCCTGACTTGCATATGAAGGGTGAACAATGTAGACAGGCAAATTATTGTCTGAAGAATTGCTATTCTTCAGTAATTAAAAAAGCTTTTTTTTTTTACTCGGTAATATTAGATGTGGTGAAGCTACAGCAGAGCATTTTTGTTTAAATCTCTGTTTCCAGTAATTTATTTGAATTGCAGCGGAGATATACCAACTTAAATTTGTAAGAAATAAAAAAGAATGAAGACATGTTTGGTATGTCAAGGCGGCACAAGACAGTTGCAGCATTTACTGAAATATGTTTGCCAATTTTTCTTAGATATACAAATAAGTAAATCATTACAATCTCCAAATTTAGAAAAAAGGGGGATTTGGAATTAGAACTGCACACATGCAGGACAGTTAGGGGACATTAATTTGTAAATTACTAAACATAGTTCAGTTTAATCCTTAATGAAGATATTTGTTTGTTTAATTATGTTAACCTATTTTGTTTTGTGGGTTATCCAATAAGTTAAAAAAAAAAAAAAAAAAGAATTTGGACATATTCGTGACATCGTGCTGCACAATGGCAGTATCAGACACTTGCATTCTGAACATATTTAAAGGGTTTATATCTAGGGGAAAATTACAAAACAAAATACAAAAATTCTCAAAATAGCCCCAAATATCTAAGGCAGTGTATCCCAACGTTCTTGAGCCACGGCACATATTTCACATTAGAAAAATCACAAGGCACACCATCAAATAAAAATGTCACAAAAAGTATATTTATTGAAATACAATGAAAATCTAGTCTCAATTTACTTAGTGTGAAACCTGGGCCTGTTTAGTTGAAGATGAAGCGGATATCTTACTGCCCTCTAGTGGAAGAGAATGCAATCGTTCTGCCTGTGACTACACGCCGCTCGCTTAGAGTACCAATCAGGTGAAATTGGATTATCTTCCCGGGGACTCCTGATGATTTCTCATGGCACACTTATCTGCCACGGCACAGTGGTTGGGAAACACTGCTCTAAGGATTGAATAATGCCCTTTTTAAGTATTGAAAAGGAAGCTGGACTCAAAAGACCAGGTGAGCTTCTTACATTGCTCCTAAGTGCAGTTCTGATACTCAAGTCCTCGTTGTAGGTGCTTTCTGCAGTGGACAGAATACCATGGCAAGCATTCTGACCGGTGTGACTAGACAGATCTACATTCAGTAGGTGTTCCATGACACAATGCTCCTGTAACCAGAATTAAACATCTGTGTGTCTTTTGTGACCATTTATATCTGAAATAGGATTTGTTGCCCTTGTGCATTGATACACTTATAGCCAAACACCATGTAGTCAGCTCGTTGTCTCTCCTCTGCTTCTGGTAGAAACTCACCAGTGCTGATCAGGATATCCAACGAGCCTTAGTGGTTTTCCCCACATTTAAGTTGCTCAGGTCTTTCCTCCTGAATGTTAGTATGAGAACCACCTGCTTACTGTCTGATTTGTCCAAGAACTTGACGTATGCTGTTGTAGCAAAATAATCAGTGTTATTTGTTGTTCAGTCTGTGTGGAGTTTTAATGTTTTGGATGATTACTGCTTGTAGATACAGTGGTGCCTGAAAGTTTGTGAATCCTTAATTTTTTTATATATATTTCTGCATAAATATGAGTTAAAACATCAGATCTTTGCACATCAGAAGTCATGGAAGCAATTTATATGAAGAAACCCACCGACTGAGTTGAAGCTGTTCTGTATGGAGGAATGGACTGAAATTCCTCAAAGCTGTTGTGCAGGACTGATGAACAGTTACCAAAAACGTCTGGTAGCAATTACTGCTGCACAAGCAGGTCACACCAGATACTACAAGCAAAGGTTCACATACTTTTGCCACTTACTATTATGTAATATTAGATTATGTTCTGCAATAAGTAAGTGATCAAGTATAATTGTTTTTAATCTCGTTGATTTAATTGGATTCTCTTTATCTACTTATAGACATTTCTAAGAGGTTCACAGACCTTTTAGCACCACTGTAGATGTAATCTGTTGGGCACTACTGTAGCTGGAATGTACTACATGCACAAAATGCATCTAACACTTTCTCTGCACCACTTTCGCTTGTAAAGTTTATTCCTCAAAATGCTGGTGGCCTGAAATATTACTCTCCATTACAGCTTTTAAACTTAATGACTGTTTCGGATGTCATCCTGGACTAATCCTTAATAACACCCTACACATGTGTTTTGTGGTACAATGTGCTCAGTGCTACAAGAAGCACATCAGAGGCGAGAGGTAGACAGATTTGGACCCCCTCCCCCCAGCCCCCCACTCCACACAGTGGTTTTAAGTCTTAAGTCCCAGACAGCATTTACAGGATTAAATGTTTCACCTCCCTCCTTTCTTCTTCGGTTTCTTGCTCTCCTGTATTATGGAAAACCCTCCAAAATAATCAAACAGTGGTGTAGTCGGAGTGAACACTCCCAGGGGGAAATATTTGGAACTCCTGCTCAAGCAGACAATTTGGGAAAGCAAAGAAAACAATGTTTTTTTGTTGGTTTTTTTGCCGATCTTAAGAGGTAAAGTTCTGAATACAGAGATGGCCATTCAAAAGTTAAATATATGTTTATTTGAGTTGGCTTTCCGTTTTGTCTGGATATGTAATTATGTGGATGCACGGGGAATCAGACTTTTCCTGCACCAAATATTCCCCTTTAATTTCTGTAGCCGCAATGCCTTCATCCCTTGAAATCACCAGGGCGACTCGTTTTATCTGTTTAAACTCCCTGTTGGGGAGGAATGTAGCTAAATAGTACGGTTATGTGTCTGTTTTTGCACGTTAAGCCTATTATAGCAACTAGAAAAGAGTTACCCAGCTTTTTTTTGTAGCCCTTGATAAAGCTATTGTTTTTTTCAGTACACACATTAAAGCTGTCAGGTTATGGTTTGCTTTCAATGATTGAATTTGTGATCTGTCTTATATACATCTAATTCAAGTCTGAATGACATAAAAGTAGTACAAGCGAACACGAGACTCCTGTTGACAGAAAAGGGAATCGCAGTCTTGAAAGTTAGACATGGTATGTGTTTCAGCTTATATAAAAGATAGAAAGAGGACGATTACTGTATTGTACTGTACTAAATGTTCTCATATTATGCATTATTTAATTAATATTATTGTTTAAAATAAGACACTGTGATGTTAATGCTCAGTAAATGCCCTGTTTCACAGAACCTAATGCGGACATTAATGGCACACATCCCTATAGCCCATTTACATTTACAGCATTTAGCAGATGCCCTTATCCAGAGCGACTTACAATTGGTACAGTCTTACAATCGAAGCAATTGTGGGTTAAGCGTCTTGCTCAAGGACCCAACAGTGGCAGCTTGGCAGAGGTGGGATTTGAACCCTCTACCTTCTGGTCCATAGTCCAGTACCTTACCCGCTAGGCTACCCCAGTCCCATTACTATGTATTCTTGACAAGGACAAGCAGCATAAATGCGATTGTGATGTGTGAAAAAAAATGATTTGCCTTAAAAACTACTGTCGTGTTCTGATAATAGGAAGAACCTTTGAATGATGATATCTCTCTATGAAATGAAGCCCTTTAAAACACCCTCCACTGTTTTGGTAATGCAAAACATATGAAAAGTGATTGTTTTGCTCTACCAAATCATGTGATTTCTGCCATTCACCACTGTCCTTTTTCTTTTTGCTCAACGCTGTCTCTGCAGATGCAATATTCAGGTTTTAATGCAATTTACAACCAGGTGTACAACCTTAGTCACACTGAAAAAGGAGCTGCTGTTGGTGGAGCTTAGGAGCTCTACATTTTGGTTTTTGTTGACCTGGATGCAGTGTTTCACTGTGGAGATTTGGTACAGATACAGAACATGACCCAGGCCTTAATTAATGTTAAGGTGTTCCACGTTAAGTCTCTCTCCTCAAGTGCTGTTTATGCTTATGAAAGTCATTAGGTGCCACATGGGAGTTGTCAAACCGGTACTCTGCAGCTTGAACACATTTCATATAACTGGAACACTCTCTCTTCCAATGTTTGATTAAGCCCATCCTTTTCAAACAACTAACCCGTGTCCGACATTTTAATCCTATATACACTTTAGTGTCCCTGACGCAGCAAGTGCTGTTTATCTCAAGATCAGTATCTGGTCTTTATCTGTGAGGAATAAGGCGTTCTTTTAAATTTTGTGTGCTCTCTAGTGATCATCGCTTTTTTTCCAGTGTGGGCAGACCTTATGCTTTTTAACATCATATCATATGCCATCCAAATCTTTTTTTATTTATTTTTTTTTTAGACAGGATTAAATGTACTGACGCTCTTCGGGGTAATAAATGTCTCAGCTTGTCTCTGTCTCTCAGTAATGCTTTTGAACTGCTACAGCTCTTAAAACTGTCATTGAGATATCACTAGGCCTGAAATGTTACCAGACTCCTGCGAAATAGTTTGACTCTCTTTAATTTCATTCCCACATAAGTCAGTCCTGCTTACGTTACTGCTGGGCAATATGATCCTGCCAGTACACTATAGGGATATACAGTATTAAGAACTTAACACGTTTTTGAGGGTTGTTGGTATCGTCAGGTGTGAGTGCTATTATTACTAAATTCTTCCTCACCCTTACAAGGTTTGTTTTGTTCTAAATGTTACATTTTCCTTCATTTTAATTCTGTTTGTAATTGATATAGATAAAACTAATTTTTTAAATACTTAACTTTCATAATAATAGTCTTGAACGGTCACAAATTGAACGTATAATGACAGGCAACAGACTTATTTAGGTGTAGTTTTGATTTGCATGGGAGGATACAGTGGTTATGTTTGTGAATCATTTAGCATTTTCTGTATTTCTGCATATATGCTCATTAACAAAATAAAATAAAGATAGAAATGTCGGATTGTTTCCATACCTGTCATGCAGTTATCTCGCAGGCAGATTATAAATGATTACAGGTGTGGTCTGATTAGGTTCCCTTGCTGCTCAATAAAAAGGCTCTCAGTAGCTACTTTTGGGTAATGTACCTCTTGCTGAGAGGTTGCTGACTGCTAGACATACCTCTATGACACATTTGCCCACAGCTGGGCCTGTAGATCCTCCACGGTCATAGTTTGCTGAAGCTGGTGCCCCAGTTGGTGATAAATCTGGCAACCGGGCAGGTCAAGGAAGTGTTGCAATTTGGCGGAGACATTCCTGGGAAACCCTGCTGTGTATGTGTGAGCAATATCCTGCTGAAAAATGCCAGTTGGAAGCTCTGCCACGAGAGGCTTTACATGTGGTCACAGGATATCCTGCTGAGTTGTTAGTGTCCCTCGTATCACTACTAGGGTGACCACTGTCGTGTGTGATGGCTCTCCAGATGATCACACCAGCAGTTGGGGCAGTGCGTCACTCCACAGTAAAGGCAGGATTGAAGCACTTACCTCGAGGCCTCCACACTCGAAGCCGTCTATTGTCAGATCCCAAACAGAATCTGGGTTAGTCACAAAGGTTTATGTGGTTTTAGTCTGTAGCAGGAACTATAGGTTTCTTGTTCACAGCACAACTGCAAAAGAAGGCAATGGTAGCTGGCTGTCAGTGTCGGGACACATGGTACTGTGGGACTGTGGTAGCCTAGCGGTTAAGGTACTGGACTCTGGACCTGAAGGTCGAGGGTTCAGTCCTATTTGTTGGGTCCTTGAGCAAGGCCCTTAACCCACAATTGCTTAACCACTGCTCCCAGCACCACCTAACAGATGGGTCAGAATGTTCTAGATGGCAGACAGTTCATCGAAACGACCGCCCTCCTTCTCTCGGTTCAATGTTACGCCTCTCTTAGATTGTCAATCAGGCAAAATATATCCCAGTGTGTCGTAGAGGCATGTCTAGCATCAGCAATTTCTCACCGAGGTACACTACCCAAAACTGACAAGTAACAAGTGAGACAGAAATATTATACTTGGGCATTTATTTTTTGAGGAAAATGATCCAATCCTACGTCTGTGAATTGCAAAAGTATGTGAAGCTCTGGGATTAGCAGTTAATTAGAAGGTGAAATTGGAGTCGGGTGTTGAAATCAATGGTGTGATCTTCACAGCATGTTTGTGGAAGTGTATCATGGCACAAACAAAGGAGATTTCAGAGGACCTCCAAAAATTTATGTTCCTC
>JAJAGP010006385.1:0-22185 GCA_025084515.1 Ancistrus triradiatus | reverse complement strand
TTTCTAAGTAGGAGAATTTGTTCAATCAGTGGCTGACTAAATACTTTTTTGCCCCACTGTAGGTGTGAATATTTAGTAGCTATTTGCTCCTACGTACCTACCAGTTTGTTTGGTGATTTAGTAATGCGCAGACCTGATCTCGGTGAACTTGCGCACAGCCGGTACAACTAGAAGAGCATGATAGTGGTGCTTTAAATATAAAGTAAAATGCTGTGTGAAGGGAGATGCTAAAAAAAGGGATTGTCAAAACAAAACACGAATATAAAAGCGTCTGAACATGTGTACACTGTGTTTTTCCTAAATGGTGAGCACAACTACTGAGAGAATAGCTTTTTCTGTTCCCTTTCCATCGTATGCGTGTTTTGTTTGGCGTCTCTTCAGTGAATGATACTGCCGGTCCTATTTTGAAACTCGCTAGAGTGACGGGAAACATGGCGACAGAGCACTTATACTTATGCAAGCACGAGAAAAGTAAAAGCTATTGGTTCCATGCTGACGTTTTGAGAAAACTCTACATTTTAAGATGGTGGATTTGCAATTTTTGGCTAAGCATTTCAGAGGCACCAGAGTGATTTGGACCCGCTTTTAGCTTCCGTTTGTCCCCTTTGTTGCATTTGTTCAGCTGGGCCAGAGTGCAGTAGTGCTCCTAATGGGACCGTGGGATTGGGGAATAGCTGCATTTCCGGCTAGCGATGATGTGCCGATCCACTTTTTTCTTTCAGTTCCAATTCCGATACTGAACTGCCGATTCCATTACAGGTTTTTGTTTACATTAATATCATGATCATTAATGTTGGTATAAGGTTGAAGGTTGCTGTCTTGCTTTTTGGGGTTTCCAGATTTAAAAATCTCCACTTGCTTTTCAAGCAAAGACAGTTTAAAAAATAAAGCAACCAGTGTTTAAACATAAAATATACATTAGAAAAAAATTGTTTTTTTGTTGTTATTTCAAATAGTTTATCTAGTTGTGTATAAAATGTATTACTATGTGGAATACTTCAAAATAAAATGATTGAATTCCATTGCACCTGTTGTTCTGTCTTGGGTGTTAAATATATATACAATTAAATAAACGTATATGTAAAATAAATGTAAATGTACCGTCAAAATGAAGTTTCACATATTAATACTTTGACTCTTGCTAGTTTTAATCAGTTAGTTTATGACCAGTTACCAGCTAAGTGTCCTAATCCCACACATCTCATACAGAAAAGCTTACATTTCCTCTCATTTTAGTCCTAATGGTAGTTTCTGTCTACATTTTATCTGCTTCACCAATAAGAACTCTTAAGTAACACAGTCTGATCTCATTAACCAGCCTTAGGGTTCCGTTGTCGTTTAGGAAGCTCTACAAAGAGAACGACCTACGTAGGAAGTAGGCAGCAAGCGTGAGGCGCATTCAGGTCAAGGTCTTGTTTGGTTCAAGCGCTCTTAGATAAATATTCCATTCGCGTTTCTTTTAAAGCCAACACAGCCAACATCTTTGCTGCATTTACAAACAGCACCTCACTCCACACTGGTTCCGAATTGATAGCGTCATCAGAAACGTCTTTCGGTCTTTTGACTTAAATAATTGCAGTTGCCGAATAACATAGGTGCATTTACATTTTAGTCAAACCAACAGCTGCTACTATTTGCTCACTCAGTTGCAGACTGAAGTTGCGCTGCTCATGGTAAGATGTGGAATGGAATTTGTACGGTAAGTGGATCAGTCCTGTCCACCCAATATCCGATACAGGATCAGATCGGTCCCTTATCTAGTTATGGCATTGTAAGATGGTGAGAGGTGTACATTTCTCTGGGACTTCTTTGCTCTAGTCCTGTGTGTGTTTATGACTCCAGCAATGGCCAAGCCCGGGGGTGCCTCGCTCACCCCATTTCCACACCCGCCTTTATCCAAAATGAACTCTGAGTGTTTAGTAATTTGTCCTGTATACAGTGCACCACTGTTATGGGATAAAGATACAGCCTCCAGAAAATGTGAGAAAAGACAAGTAGTCCACCTTGACATAAGAGACGATTGACTTCTGAATTTCTTACTAAAGAATTCCCATCACACCTGCTTCCTGCGAAGATGTGCAAACAGATCTTTAGGGACTTACCTGAGGCATCTGTGTCAGGTGTGGGAACAGTAAACCACTGGAGCAGGTAATTAAGATCGGCTAGTCCATTACCGGGCCAACACCATCTACATCTGATATCCAAACAGCTTCGAAATGACCATAAACATAAAACATCCAGCGAATACGAACCCTACCTTTGACACAAATATAAGCACAGACTGCACCTGTAGTCGGACCTGAGTTGCATTCTAGATCTGCTGTTGCCTTAATGTGGAAATAACAGGAATTGTAAACAACTGTGAAACCTTTTATACGTTGCTCCCAATCCTGACACGCTGGGGTCTGTTGGTGAGAAAGTCCACGACCCATGAGCCGAAGGGGGTGTCCTGACCCTGACCTGGACGACCCACTTTTTGACGAGTTTGTGATGGCTTGTGGTGATAAACACAGATAGGTGTTAGGTTGGTCCAGATGTGTCAGAGCCGTGTGAAGTACAACTGAGACAGCAGCCGTCATCGGTGGGCACTCTGTTACTCGGTGATGATGGGTGATGATGTGCCAGGGAACGAGTCTCTCAGAGCACTGGCCGTCAGTCATTAAGGCTCCTAACTAGTGACTTAAGGAGACGGTGGTGATAATGGAAGATTTAAAGCATGCTGAAAGGGCTGCTTGTTGTAATGACAGGCTGAAGATGTTTGTAACACCTCTCCTAGCTGACTGGCCCCATCTCCATCTGGACCTGCTGCTTTTATGATGCTAAATTTCTGCAGTGCGGATCTCACCGGGTGATGCTGCAGAACCAGCCGTAGAAGATGCCGTGTGTGAAACGGCTCTTTTGTTTTGACTGTCAAATCGGGCAGAGAAGGTGCTGTTTGTAATTGCTTTTGAGGATTCCTCAACCTTCTTCGTACAGTGGTGCTTCAAAGTTTGTGAACCATTTAGACTTTTCCATATTTCTGCATAAATATGACCTAAAACATCATACGATTTTCACACAAGTCCTGAAAGTAGATAGAGAACCCAGTTAAACAGATGAGACAAAAATATTATACTTGTTCATTTATTTATTGAGGAAAATGATCCAATATTACAGATTAGTGAGTGGCAAAAGTATGTGAACTGTTGATCAGTCCAGCACACCGGCTTGGAGGAATTTTATCCCATTCCTCTGTACAGAACAGCTTCAACTCTGGGATGTTGGTGGGTTTCCTCACATTAGCTGCTCACTTTAGGTCCTTCCACAAGATTCAGTTCATGGACAGATGTCCTGACATTTTCTTTTAAAATTCTCTGATATCATTCAGAATTCATTCTTCCATCAATGATGGCAAGCCGTCCTGCCCAGATGCAGCAAAACAGGCCCAAACCATGATACTACCTCCACCATGTTTCACAGATGGGATAACGTTCTTATGCTGGAATGCAGTGTTTTCCTTTCTCCAAACATAACGCTTTTCTTTTAAACCAAAAAGTTCTATTTTGGTCTCATCCGTCCACAAAACATTCTTCCAGTAGCCTTCTGGCTCGTCCACGTGATCTTTAGCAAAAATGCAGATGGGCAGCAGTGTTTCTTTTGGAGAGCAGTGGCTTTCTCCTTGCAACCCCTGCCATGCACACCATTGTTGTTTTCAGTGTTTCTTCTGATGGTGGACTCATGAACATTAACATTAGCCAATGTGAGAGAGGCCTTCAGTTACTTAGAAAGTTACCCTGGGGTCCTTTGTGACCTCACCAACTATTACAACGCCTTGTTCTTTGGAGTGATCTTTGTTGATTGAACCACTCCTGGGGAGGGTAACAATGGTCTGGAATTTCCTCCATTTGTACAACAATCTGTCTGACTGTGGATTGGTGGAGTCCAAACTCTTTAGAGATGGTTTTAAATAACCTTTTCAGCCTTTCTCTTGAGCTCCTCAGAAATCTCCTTTGTTTGGGCCATGACACACTTCCACAAACATGTGTTGTGAAGAGCAGACTTTGATAGATCCCTGTTCTTTAAATAAAACAGGGTGCCCACTCACACCTGATTGGCATCCCATTGATTGAAAACACCTGACTATAAATTTCACCTTGAAATTAACTGCTAATCCTAGAGGGTCACATACTTTTGCCATTCACTAATATGTAATATTGGATCATTTTCCTCAATAAATAAATTAAGTATAATATTTTTGTCTCATTTGTTTAACTGGGTTCTCTTTATCTACTTTTAGTACTTGCGTGAAATTCTGATGATGTTTTAGGAAAATTCTAAAGGGTTCACAAACTTTGAAGCACCACTATAGGCCTGTTTGGCTGTGGTCTGAAACCACAACGACCCACGTCACACACCTCCCTAAGCATGAAAGAGTCGACCAACAAACCACGGCAGACACACACTACACGCCATCACCGAGCAAAATGAGCACCGCGTTAACAACGGAGCGTTCATCAGCCTCGTAATCACCAAACACAGGACTCTCACTCAACGAGCATCAAGAGTGACTAAACAAGCGTGGCGAGCACTAAACGAACATCTCGAGCGTTAAAGGAGCGGACCCAACGTGCCCGCCGTGATCAGAAGCGATCGTCCAAAGCGAACATCAATGTGAGCGTCAAAGCGAATTTGAAAGTGGGCATGAAAAGCCTGCGATCAAAACGAGTGTGAGGCTCACCGCTGTGCTCTCACACGCCGACTTAAATGGAGCCAGTGGAATAGTGACGTAAGCAAAGTCCGATGCATTCAAGTCGGCCAGCACTGGGTCACATGACCTGTCCACACACAGAGAAGGAAAGGAACAGCAATATGAACGATCTCGGACTCGGGTCAAGGTATAATACAGGTGTAACAGCCAAGCTCTTAAGAGCTATAATAGGAAATAAAAATCTGTCTTACATACATCTTATGCACGACTGAATGACAGAAAGCTAGTCTGAGCGAACTCTTGCGACACCTGCTGACAGAAAAGAGAATTGCAGGCAGAAAACGTGGTAACTTTGTTTTTGGTCAATGTTTAAGGTTTATAAAAGATACAAAGACAATGATTATTTTATTTACCTGTACAGTACTAAATGTTTTCATCGTCAAAGCATTGTCTCAAAGCAGCTTCACAATTTTGTGTTACCTTTTATTATCTAAGGCCAATCCCAAACTGAGCAAGCCTAGGGTGACAGTGTCAAGGAAAAACTCCTTAAATGTTATAAGGAAGAAACCTTAGGAGAAGCAAGACTCAAAAATGGGTCACATCCTCCTTGGGCGGCCCAGATGATGTATGCCAGAATTAAACTTAAATTTAATTCTTAGAACTAAGTTATCTAATTGAGTTTTAAGTGTAATTAAACTTTTGACTCGATAGATTCTGATTCGTTTTTGTCATGAAGATTTATCCAAATATTGCCTGATATGAAATTCAAATACATGCAGTATTGTGCAAAAGTCTTAGGCCACCTTAGATTAATTGTTTCAGCAATGGTATAATGACCATATGTAATACGATGCACAGAATACAACCAGAAAATTGTCTGTTTTGCTTAAACTTTTGATCTTGAGATTAAGTATAGGAATTAAAAATGTCTTATATACATCTCACTCACGACTGAATGACAGCAAACTGGTATGAACCCTTGCGACACCTGCTGACAGAAATGAGAATCGCAGGCAGAAAACATGGTAACGTTTTTGTTTTCAATAAGCGTTTCAGGTTTTATAAAAGAAATAAGATAGGAATGGCTATATTATACAGTGCAGTCTTGTAGTAAATGTTTTCATACTTTATTTAAATTAATATTATTGTTTAACATAAAACACCATGTGCAGCCATGTCTAAGCTATCTATGACTGTGTTAAGCAGACGTTATCTCCCTAGGGATCCTCTTGAAGTCCACTTAGAATAGTTTGTTGGGTTTGTTTTTAATGTAAATCTTTTTAGTCACGCTCAGAATGAACGAGTGCCTGGGCTCGGTACGTAGTGGAGCAAAGTGTGTGCGGTAAATGGATTTTATGGGGACAGAGTCACTAGGAATGAACAATGTTTTTATGATGTACTCATCATTAGGATCAAACCAGCATGAAGGTGAGAGTGTGCAGATCTGTGAGAGCAAACGCCGTGTCAGAGACGTCGACCTGGAAAATGTTTAGTCTGACAATATGCTTTCTTTTGTATCAAGCATTTCCTTGGGATATAGCTAATTGGGGGACAAGGAGTTGGGGGTAGGGGTAGGGGCGGAGAAGGGGGTGGGGAGCCGGGGGGAAGCGGGGAGTGTCTGGCTGTGTTGCTCACAAAATGTCTTTTGGAAAAAAACGCGGGGTTACAAGTCTATGGAAAATGTAGATTTATATATTAGGTGTGATCTTTTTGATAGTGCAGGGCTCTGATATCAAAATGATGGAAACTGGATGTCGGCGCAGGTACAACAGAGACCCAATTTATTTTCTTCACAGATGATCTCGGCGCGCTGTAAGGCACGGCCGGGTTCAGAACCGGCTGAAGAGTAAAGTATGATTGCTTCTGACAAATCAACAGATGTGATCTTCGGTCCTGCATTGGGTTACGACCCCTAATGCGCTTTGCCATTTCAGACCGATGGTGTGGCGGGTTCATTTTTCACCTCGTGTGCTTCCTACTAGCAAATGTTGCAAATGAAATTGAACCTTTCCTTGGCCGGTATGTAATCTTTAGCGGTCTCGCAGCCGCGAGAGGCAGACCTCTTAAGATTCACCATACGCGCTCGGCTGGTTATTAGTTCGTCACAACCGGTGTCTGGGTTCATGTTCCCCTCCATATTTCTTTTATCTGCTCACTCATCATTCCTTCCCCTTTTCTTAATCATTATCAGTTAGATATGTTACCGTGCAATGATAAATGAATGAGCACTGTACCGAGGGTTTGGGTATCGCTTGCATTTTATTACAACTTCTGTCTTAAAACTGGTTCGAACATGAACCTACAGTAAAACACTGAGCAACATCTCTGACCTGCCATTTGAAACGTGTCCGGTTCATCCTTCCTGTTTCTCCACACTAGGCCAACGAATGTTCTGTCAGTGCTGGAGCAAGCGGCGTCTTAAAGATTTCAATCTGCCAATGATGTCCGCTTGGATTTGTGCCAGGTGCTGGCACAATTACCTTAACCACAAACCCCACATCAGGAGCAGCTGCTTTTCGGCTTCTCAAGAGATGTTTCCACCGGTCCCGGACCCTGTCGCCGCTTCTTCTTCCTTCCTCCTTCCTTGTTCAGGTAACTTGGTCTCGGGAGGGGGGTGTCTGTCTTCGTCGGTGAGAGCGAGGGGGACTGGCTTGTGGTTCTTATTGACTCCCTAAATATTAGTGGATATTCCGTGGAAATGCTGGGCTATTTCTGGTGGGGCGCTTCATTGGGGATGCGAATGGGAGATCTGTTTTTCGTGGATTCGCGGTCGAGCCGTTTTAGGGAGTTTCCTATGCCTCCCCGCAACCGGGGGATCCGACCTGCGGAATATGCCGTGCATGGAGGCTTAGCGCCCCATGGCGTTCTTCCCTGTTCACGTACTTAGTAGGGGAAAATCAGAATACTCGTGGGTAGGGGTAGGGTAGAAGAGAAGGGGTCGAGGCAGCAGAGATGGCTGCATATGGGTGGGACGAGCTTACGACAGTTTTAGTGTTAGGGTTAAGTGGAGGGGGTGGGTGGGGGCGGGGTGAGGGGTCAAATGTGGTATAGGGGGAGGGTCCCACACAACGAACCTCCTACTTGAAGTTACTTCCCGCACAGACGACTAGAGAGGCCTGGTTCCTTTCTTCCCGCTCCGTGTATTTCGATTCTCGCCGCGGCCTAACGCCCCAAATTCTTCTTGGAATATGATCCCTCCCCCCGACTCTCGACCAGGAAGGCGTTCTGTTTTTCAGCACGCCTACCCGCGGTATTCCATATATCTTCTGGGCTTTTAACGTTTCGGGGTAGAAGGATAGAATAATAGGGAGAAGGTTGTTTCGAAAAAGAGAAGACAGTTAAAGTCGTCGAAACCATAAGTTCCGTGCTTAAAGGTGGGGGGTGAGTTAGGAAAAGGGAGAGAAGGTGTAGCGCGAGATAACGGTCGCCAACATGGGGCTATGGTTCAAGGGAGGGGGAAGGTTGCAGCGAAAGGCACAGGGTTATACTCTAACGGATAAAGTAGCGGCGGGAACAAGAGGAGCTAGAAGAAAGACAGGTATGCAGGATGTAGAGGTTGCGGAACGGCGGGGAGAAGGGAAGAGTATCAAAATTCTTCCTCTTGCCCTTCTCCCCTTCGCTAGATTATAATTCAGCACTGATGATTAAAAATAAATCCAGGTTATCCTTTAACGTCCACTTACGTGTTGAAACAGGGCGATGACCGAATGGAAACCAGACATTACCATAGTCACATAGAAGTTCAATACTTTGCACATAGTGGTTTTAAATTTTAAACAGTATTAATTAAGTATTAAGACAATCATGGTTCACACCAGTACAACTTGTCAGTGAAATCTGTGCAACACTCCGAAAATGTACATAGAAAAGAACATATATAAAAGAAAATACATATATAAGAAACTATATCTGAAGAATATAAATATGAATGTCATTCTTATCTTTGTATCTTTTATAAACTCAATACAAGACAGTAGAAAGTGGCTGTGTTTTTGAATGCGTTTCAGACTGCGATTCTCGTTTCTGTCAGCAGGTGGAGCAAGTGTTTTCTGTTTTCGTCATTTCAGGCGTGACTATGATATATATAAATAATATCCTACAGAGACTCTTACCAGACTAAATAATCTCGATACTGTATTCTCTGTTACTATATTAAATATTATAAGTATATATGCTTTTGTCTTGTTATAGTTTTATACTCTCTCTTATACTCATCACAATCTTACATTATCTTATTTGTTATTTATTTAGATATTATAGACATTATGATGTTTTATTTGAATTATTGTACTCTCTTTAAATGTGTTCTCTCTGTTAATTTTAATTAAGCTTTTGTTTCTTGAAACTTATTTAATCACGTAACTTGCCCAAGGAGGTTGGGTCCCTTATTGGATCTAACCCAAGGTGTCCTCCTTTTCACATTTAGGGAGTTTTTCCTTGCGACTGTCGCCCTATAACTTGCTGTTTTCGACTATACAAAAACAGAAGTAAAAAATAACGTTTTTTTGTGGTGTTCATTTTCACCACCCGACCAAAACCACTGGAACGCATATCATGTCGTTATTACAACCTCCGAACTCATAAGTAGGAATTTCCCAGGAGGTCTTGAAGGCAGCATTAGATAGTAGGACGTTTGTAAAGTTGGGACAATGGTCCAATGTAAAAAGCGCTATAGAAATAAAATACATAAGACAGATTTTTATTTCCTATTATAATTAAGACCTTGGCTGCTAAAGTGAACTAACGTTGATCAGATGGACTTTAAACAGCGCATACCTGTACTATTCGATACGATACGTTATAAGTTCAGAGCTGTGATGTTGCCATGAGAAATAAACTTTAACCTCTCAGATCTTCTGTCCTCTGAGACTGCCGGTGTCCCGATTTGGACAGTTGTTCCACTGCTTAGTTCTGACAGCAGAATGAACAGTTCTCAAGCCTTGGCTGGAGTTGCTCTGATGAGGGGCGGGATAATTGTAATTAGTCCCTTCGCGTTGTAGGACCGGGAGCCAAATCTGAACGAGATAGAAATAAATGATCGGTTTGTCTGCGTCGATTTCACAGTTTGTAGGTTGGTAGCCATTCAAGATACCCAAATAAATGTGCACAAGCAATAGAACAATAGAAGGCGTGGCGTTTGTAGTGAGATCGTTCACTTTGAAGGCCAGGTCTTAGGAATTAAAATAGGTAATACAAATGTGCCTTGTATATATCTAACTCACATCTGAATGACAGAAATGTAGTATGAGCGTACGAATGGGAATTGCAGTCTTGATAGGCAGACAAACATGACATTGTTCTACTTTCTTTTTCAGTAATTGTTTCACGTTTACAAAAGATGCAAAGATAGGAGTTACTCTATTGTAGGTTGTTTTAATTAATATCTTAGATTTCTGATACTATGTGACTATGGTAATGTCCAAGTAAGGTCCATTTTAGATGATTTTCTATAGGCATGGCATTTGCATGGGCAGGCCGGTGGTGGGCTGCCTCAGGGCGTGTGGAGCAGATGGCGGCGTTTGTAGTAAGATTAAGTTATTAGCTCAAGCCGATAGCACGAGTGGACTGTTGTAGAAGCTGACACAAGAAGCTCCACCAGTTTTGTTTAACTCTTGGCTCATCGCAACGTCTCTGCGTTCCAAGTTTAGTAAGTTTCTGCTTTGTCTGTTGTGATTAGTAACTGTCCTTAAGTATTTTTTTAGGTGTCTCTACTTTACGTGATAATTTCTGTAACTTAATGTTTTGCTTTTACTTGCTATATTACAAAAGAAAAATCTGTACTTTTTGCTCACTACAGTGTCAAAACAGGCTTGTTACTTCAGCTTTTATGAATCAATTTATACGTCTATTTTATCTGTCTATTTATTTATTTATTTTTTAGGCAGTCCTAGTCAGGCACCTAATGAAGTGCAAAAGGGAATCTTGACGCTTTGCGTGTTGCAAGATGACACAATCGCGGTTCCGCCCCCGCACGCTTCACGAATTTGAGAGATCATACTGAAAGTATAAAACTTATGAAGTCTTTTTAACACTTTTAATCTTCAGTGTTCCAAAAATACCTGTTTACCTGTTTATTAATCAGACACTAGAGGTTTATCCAGGTCCCTGGGATGGTTAGTTGTATTCCTGTGATGAATATAAGAGGTATATTACAAACTATATTATATTTCAAAAAGGTTTACATAAGTAGAACTGCTCTAAAAATGTTGAAGCTGTTGCAGTGTTTCACAGAGTTGTAACTATTGTTTGGGCTTTACTGCATGATTTACTGCATTACGTAATATTGCCGTGCCTAGTTTGTGAGCAATTTGGCAGTGTTTCTAACAAATTAAAAGTATTTTGTCTAGTTTGGACAGCACTGATTTGAAATGAACAGGAGCACACACAGTACTTTACTTTATTCTTCCGGATTATGCTTGAATAAAAAATTTGTTCAACCAATCATAGGGCTAGAAAGGTAAAACAGTTGGATTGTTTCTTTTTGTCAAGGCAGGGTGAGGTAATGATCCAACTTTGCTCGTTGCACATGTAACGTTAGCTTTAATGAATAACTAAAGTACACTGAGGGAACAGTTTCTTAGTGAAAAAATAATAAAACAATTTATTTTAAAAGTTTGAAGACTTTGCGCCTGTTGTTCTGTGCCTCAGATGTTAAATACAGAAACTTTCACATATCTGTACTTTGTCTCTTGCTAGTCTTAATCAGCGAAGTGATTAAGTTCAGTTACCAGCTAAACGTGCTGTGTTTTACATTTCCCTCATGATAGTCCTCATATTAGCTTCTGCCTACATTTGATCTGTTCCTCTTATCATCATATTATTATTAAAGCCTAGAATCCAGACCCATGAAATGGTTGAAGTACAGGTATACACTGAGCGTGTGCGGAGGGCTTGAGCAATCGGGTGACACAAACACTAACTCAATACGCTGTCTCTAATCCTCTTAGGGTTCCATTGGCGGTTAGGAAGCTCTATCTAGAGAACACCCTAAATAGGAAGTAGGCAGCAAGGGCACTCACTAGGTATTGAGACAGACCCGATGGATTCTCAGTAAAAGTGGGGATCAGAATCTCATCCCTCTCCAGTGCTCCTGAATAAATATTTCATTTGCATTTCTTTAAAAAGTATTCTTGAGCTTTTTTTTATCAGATTAGTAGTACTTCTGTAGGTCACCTCATCGAACTGGAATTGGTCCTCCTTCACTGTTACAGCAGGTCGACGATGAACTTGCAGGGAACGTCCTTAAACGCAATTATAAGCGTCTAAAACTACATGACTGTAGGCTAAACTGGGACGCAAGGTCATTCACTGTTATTGGCCTTTGTTATTTCTTGTTTTGCTGGCTTATCTCGGGAGACAAATTAAGTCTAAAATTGCGTGAGACGCTCTGCTCTTATCAAACGATTTTTGTGCTCGGCGAAGGCGACGCGATGGCCTCTTTCTTCTTCTGTTACGTGTCTTATTATTGGATCTTAAGCCAGCGAGCGAGCCTGTCCATACAGAACATGCTTTTTAGCTAATTAGGGCTCTAACAGCCTGCGCTTAATGGGGGTGTTAGCGCGTACATGCAGTCTGCGAATGGACAGTGGATGGATGCAAATCCTGCGTTTTGACATTCGACTGTTTCAAGAAGTCATTATGCACATACGAAGGCCTTTGGGTAATTGGATCCAACTGCAAAATCAATATTTTATGAGTGACGATTAGCTTCCTCATCATGTTCTCCGTGGCACCTTTTAACCTTCCCGTTCTTGATTTGAGGATTTGCGTGTTGAATCCACCTGACCGTGTAACCTAAACCACAAACTTTTTCTGCAGCGCCCCCCAGTTGTAGATACGGAGATATTCACAAATCGTTGTACAGTGCCCAGCTGCTCACACATCGCCATACAGTGCAGTTATTACAAGTGACGTACACTATGTGTGATCTTAAAGGTTTAATTCATTGTTTTCAATATATTTTCTCAAAATTCCCTCTGCCTATTGCAGCCCTGCAATAGCTACATGCCCCCCTAGGGACGTCCCCCAGTTTGACTGGTTTAGAGCCATGGTTCCCAACTTCCCTCAGGGGATCCCCAAACATCACAGGGGGTGTGTGAGGCTCCGAGTTCCAGTTCTCACTGGAAAAAATGCATATAAAATGCCTTAAAAAGATATTTATGTTGGAAAAGGAAGCCAAGTTAAAAGGGAAAAAGCTATAATTATTGTTTTGGTCTGAAAAATGTCGATACTCATAAGGGGGGCTCCAAGGAAAAAGGTTTGTGAACCACTGGTTTAGAGGATATGGGATGGCACCCTGCTGGAGGCGCTGGAGATGCTGTTTGTTTTAGCTGTCATTGTTTATTTGTGCTTACTAAGCACTGGAAGGCTTTCTCGAAGTCTGGTACTTTTGTCCCGTGGAAAAAAAAATGCATACTCTATGAGCACATCCATTAAGCTGAAGCCTCTGCTGGCCTACTTGTGGTACACACAGTCCACATTTCTTTGTCCCTTGCAATTTTAAACAGCAGCACGACGTCTTACTAAAAGGACATGTATATATACATGCAGGACAAACGCTGGAAGCACAGACACTGACCTCTACTTTATTTTGAATGCGATGCCTTGCGCCGTTTCTTAAACACTCATGGAAAAATTTGAGCTAATTGCTCCCTTCGGCAGGCGAAGCACTACATTATTTCCTTTGTAACACATAAATTACATCTCTGGGAGAATTGCTTGTCGTGTCCCGTCACTCAGTTTTCCACGTCAATTTGTACGTCAAGCATCGTTCGAACGAGAAACCCTGCAATTATGAGCCTCCGCTCAATAATTAGTAGTCCTTTTGGCTCACCGCTCCGTACACATAACGAATGGAAAATAGAGCTGCAACCCGGAACCGGTTTCCATTGAAAAACACTCCCTCTGGAGCAGGACCTAATTTCGTTGACACGAGAGTGCTGAAAGCGTAACGGCACTGTGACTTCTCCTAGACTGCTTCGTGAGATTAAGCAATCTGGCACAAATACTGAATCTCCACCCCGGATCAGCCTGGGTATGTCCTCTCTGGTCAAGTCTCCTCTTCAGCTTGTCCAGTAGGCTTTGGAATGATTTTCCTTTTCCTCCTGGAGGATATTAGATTTGGTTTTAGTCAGAATTTTCATGTCAATCGGCTCTGTATACTCACCTTCTTTTAATAACCAATCCATGAAGTATTCGATTTGGTTTTAGGTCCAAACAAGCGCAACATTCACAAAATGCCACTTAAAGCCTTTACAGTGCAAAAAGAGCCTTATGTAAACTATAACCTGAAGCAGTGTCGACTTCTTTGGGCTGGGAGGCATCTGAATGGACCATCACACAGCGCAGATTGTGTTTGTGGTCATATCTTTTTTTGTCAATGAAAAATGTCGCATTTTTTATTTCAAAATTCTCCCACATTCCTCTGACCAGGGACAGGTCAGGACTGCAGCCATCCCAGTCCAGAAATCGAACCCTCTTCATCCACAGCCATGCCTTTGTTTAATGTGTGCAGCATGTGGTTTTTTGCATTGTCTTGTTGAAAAATGCCCTGGCAAAGAAGTTGCCTTGAAGGAAGCACGTGTTTTGGCTCTAAAATCTCAGTGTACGTTTTCTGCATTAGTACTCTGCAGCACAAAAGTGTAAATGACCTTTTACCATGGCCACCTTAAAAAACCCCCTACCCATGACAGCCCTGACTTTTGGACTTGTTCCTGATAACAGTCTGGATGGTCCAGATTTTCAATCTTTGGTCCAGAGCACACAGCGTCCATTTCTTTGAGCGACATTGTTTTTCAAACATTTCAATTATCTTCTCACACATTTATTGATGAAGTGAATATCTTAGCCCATCTTTGCTCCATTGGGGTTCTACTTCAGTCCTTCCTTCAACCTTTAATTTTACTTCAGTTCAGGGGTGGCCAATTGATTGTGCAGGGGTCTGTTAAATAAAGATAGGTGTAAAACGAAAATGGAGCTCTAAGAGGCGTAAACCTTTCCTTTCCTTTCCGCATTTGGCATACAGATTGCCCTTAGTTTAATCCGCCTCCCTTTTGGAGTATAAATAATTAGCCCGTGATTTGCGGGTTTGATTAATTATCAACGCCTCTGACGTTAAATAAACAGACTCGTTCTCTGCGCGGTCTGACAATATGTGTCCAAAAAGAGATTAGAGATTATCCAAAGAGCATGTTCCGTACTTTGGTCGGAGACCGCCTCACTCTAATTTAGTCGTATAGTTCTGGTGAGGATGATAGATTTGCATAATTTTACATTACACACAGTAGCTGTTGAGTCCTGATTGCGCGCAGAAATGCTCGGTGGAGTCCGAGAAGCACATGATTCATCTAGAACAGACAGAATTTGCGTTCAGGTCTAGCGGCAAGACCAATAACCGTCCCCCTTGCTTTTACTTTGAACACGAGCGACCGGAGCCTGATGTCTCTCAGCTTTCCGACTGGGAATGGATGGTTCTCTTGTTGTCCTGCTCTTAAGCTCCAGAAGCCTCTCGTTTCCCCCCCGTTTCATCAGTTGTCCAACTAGCCCAATGGAGGAAGTGCAGCATTGAGAAGAATCTCTGCAGATGAGGCAGGGAATAAAGTAGCAAAAAAAAAAGGGTGCGAGAGCCGTGAACACACACCCTCAGACTGCAAGTTTCTTGTCACTTGGACGTGCCCTGTCGAAAGTTTGAAGGCACCTTCCTGCTATTAAAAAACAGCATAAGTGAAGTGTGATTCGCAGGGGATTTCAAACGTACATCAAAAGCCGTTGCTGGGTGGGGGTGGGGGGTTTGGAAATGGAGCGGCAGTTTGTGGAATGATTTTCCCCCTTGAACTTGATGAACCGTAACCCTCTGGTAGTGAAAGTTTTGAGAAATTACAGTGGTGCTTGAAAGTTTGGGGAACCCTTTAGAATTTTCTTCTGTGTTTTTTGCAGAAATATGACCTAAAACATCATCAGATTTTCACAGTAGAGTCCCGTAGATAAATCCTAAAAGTAGATAAAGAGAACCCAGTTACACAAATGAGACAAAAATATTATACTTGGTCATTTATTTATTGAGGAAGTATTACATATTAGTGAGTGGCAAAAGTCAATGTGACCGCCCGTTTGCTTTCAGTACCTGGTGTGACCCCCCGTGCAGCAATAACTGCAGCTTAACGTTTCCTGTAAACTGTTGATCAGTCCTGCACACCAGCTTGGAGGAATTTTAGCCCATTCCTCCGTACAGAACATCTTCAGCTCTGGGATGTTGGTGGGTTTCCTCACATTTAGCTGCTCGCTTCAGGTCCTTCCACAACATTTCCATTGGATTACGGTCAGGACTTTGACTTGGCCTTCCAAAACATGAACTTTAATTATTCTTCTGTAACCATTCTTTGGTAGAACGACTTGTGTGCTTAGGGGTCGGTGTTCTTGCTGCATGACCCACCTTCTCTTGAGATTCATTTCATTGGCACAGATGTCCTGACATTTTTTCCTTAGAATTCTCTGATATAATTCAGAATTCATTGTCCTCCATCAATGATGGCAAGCCATCCTGCCCAGATGCAGCAAAACAGGCCCAAACCATGATACTAACTACCACCACCATGTTTCACAGATGGGGATAGGTTCTTATGCTGGAATGCAGTGTTTTTCCCTTCTCCAAACAAAAGTTTTTTCTGTTAAACCATAACGTTCTATTTTTGTTCGGTGTTGGTGTTGTTTTTGTTGGTTTTTTTTGTTTTTTTTTTTTTTGTTTGGTTTTTTTTTTGTTTTTTTTTGTTTTTTTTTTTTTTTTTTTTTTGGTTTGTGGTGTTTTTTTTTGTGGGTTTTTTGTTTTATTTTTTTTTTTGGTGGTTTGTGTTTTTTTTTTTGTTTGTCATCCGTCCCAAAACATTCTTCCAATAAGCCTTCTGGCTCGTCCACGTGATCTTTTTAAGCAAACTGCAGACAGCAGCAATGTTTCTTTTTGGAGAGCAGTGGCTTTCCTCCTTGCAACCCTGCCATGCACACCATTGTTGTTCAGTGTTTTTTTCTGATGGTGGACTCATGAACATTAACATTAGCCAATGTGAGAGAGGCCTCAGTTTGCTTAGGAAGTTACCCTGGGCGTCCTTTTGTGACCTTGTCAACTATTACATACAAACACATGAAAACAACGCCTTGCTCTTGGAGTGATCCTTTGTTGATTGACCACTCCTGGGGAGGGTAACAATGGTCTTGAATTTCCTCCATCTGTACACAATCCGTCTGACTGTGGATTTAGTGGAGTCCAAACTCTTTAGAGATGGTTTTGTGACCTTTTTCCAGCCTGATGAGCATCAACAACTCCTTCTGAGGTCCTGAGAAACCTCCTTTGTTTGTGCCATGATACACTTCCACAAACATGTGTTGCTGAAGAGCAGACTTTGATAGATCCCTGTTCTGTAAATTAAATAAAAAAATTCACACCTGAATGTCATCCCACCTGATTGAATTGAAAACACCTGACTCTAATTTCACCCTTCAATTAACTCTAATCCTCAGAGGTTTCACATACTTTTTTGCTACTCATTAATATGTAATATTGGATCATTTTTCCTCAATAAATAAATGACTAAAGTATAATATTTTGTTTCTCATTTGTTTAACTTAACTGGGTTCTCTTTATCTAGTTTTTAGGACTTGAGTGAAAATCTTATTGATGTTTTAGGTCATAATTATCTTAAAATATATAAAATTCTAAAGGGTTTCCACTGTAGGAGTCTAATCAGCTCCATAAAATAGAGGGAAAAACTGAATGTTCATATGGAAAACTAGTGTAATTCTTTTTGTTTTTTGAAGTAAACTCAGTTGGTCCATTTTCACGGCATATACTCTTAAGGATAAGGTCTTGAAATGGACTGGGTGTAATCACCCTAGATGAGGTTCCAGTTTATGGCAGGACCAATCGTGCACCAGGCTGGAAGGCACAGTGGTAGTCTAGCAAATTGCCACTCGAGAGCCCAGTTATACAGTCCATGAAAGAAAACTGAAAAGCTGTGCGTACCCAATCGGATTACCATAGTATGACTTTTGTTATTGCGGACGTAATGATTGAGGTGGCGCCACGGCGTCTGCCAGATTTGTTGTTGACAAATCTGGCCTTTAAAACTGGATTGTGCCCAACGCTTCCTAATAGGTTCATGACATCTTTTTGTTGCCTGTCAGTATAAGACTCCTGCCAGCTCAAGTTCTTTTATTAGTCGCCCCTCAATCCACCCAACTCAATTTACCCAGTGCTTCTGTATTCACGTCGAACATTCCAACAAAAAGCCATTCGTATCAGTTACTGTTCTGAAAATCAAGTCATGGAAATTGTGGAAAGACGCGTATATAGTGGCTGAGCGCGTTCTTTTATCTTTAGTACAAGCTGAAGAAAGGCCCGAGGGAGACAGACACGGCCGTCTGTATAAGCTCACCGCCGAGAGTGAGACAGGAGGATTTTATTTGATGCTGTCACGAGTTGCTCAAACCCTCACGAAATGGACTTCACTAACACACTTGCTGGTTAGTAAGAGTGTCAAAAGCTGTGACAAGCATCTTGGATCAATTGCGTCATCCAGAATTTTCCCCTGTAATGTATGTACCCTAATTACAAATCCTTTCAATTACAGTGGTACCTCGGTTCTCGAGGTAATAAATAAATTTGTTCCAGAAGGCTCGTCGAGAACCGAAAACATCGAGTCCCGAGCAAATTTTTCCCATAAGGAATAAAGTAAATTGAATGAATCCGTTCCAGATCTCCAGAAAATCCACACCGTATAAGGCATTATATACATTAATGGAGTTGTATTGTCCAGCTGCTCCCTGATTTACAGTGGTGCTTGAAAGTTTGTGAACCCTTTAGAATTTTTTATATCTCTGCATAAATATGACCTAAAACAACATCAGATTTTCACACAAGTCCTAAAAATATATAAAGAGAACCCAGTTAAACAAATGAGACGCAAATATTATAGTTGGTCATTTATCTATTGAGGAAAATGATCCAATATTACATATTAGTGAGTGGCAAAAGTGACACTTTGCTTTCAGTATCTGGTGTGACCCCCCTGTACGTTTCCTGTAGCTGTTGATCAGTCCTGCACACCGGCTTGGAGGAATTTTAGCCCATTCCTCCGTACAGAACAGCTTCAGCTGTGGGATGTTGGTGGGTTTCCTCACATTAGCTGCTAGCTGCTGCTTCAGGTCCTTCCACAACATTTCCATTGGATTAAGGTCAGGACTTTGACTTGGCCATTCCAAGACATGAACTTCACTCCTTCTTTAACCATTCTTTGGTAGAACGACTTGTGTGCTTAGGGTCGTTGGTCTTGCTGCATGACCCACCTTCTCTTGAGATTCAGTTTCATGGACAGATGTCCCTGACATTTTTCCTTTAGAATTCTCTGATATCATTCAGAATTCATTGTTCCATCAATGATGGCCAAGCCGTCCTACCCAGATGCGCAAAAGACAGCCCAAGCCATGATACTAACCACCAACCACCACCATGTTTCACAGATGGGATAAGGTTCTTATGCTGGAATGCAGTGTTTTCCTTTCTCCAAACATAAAGCTTTTCTTTTAAACCAAAAAGTTCTATTTTGGTCTCATCATCCACCCACAAAACATTCTTCCAATAGCCTTCCTGCTTGTCCACGTGATCTTTAGCAAACTGCAGACGAGCAGCATTGTTTCTTTTTGGAGAGCAGTGGCTTTCTCCTCCTGCAGCCCTGCCATGCACACCATTGTTGTTCAGTGTTCTTCTGATGGTGGCCTCATGAACATTAACATTAGCCAATGTGAGAGAGGCCTTCAGTTGCTTAGAAGTTACCTTGGGTCCTTTGTGACTTCACCAACCTATCACACACGCCTTGCTCTTGGGGTGAATCTTTGTTGGTCGACCACTCCTGGGGAGGGTAACAATGGTCTGGAATTTCCTTTCCTCCATTTGTAGCACAATCTGTCTGACTGTGGATTGGTGGAGTCCAAACTCTTTAGAGATGGTAGCCAGCCTTTTCCAACTGATGAGCTTCAACAACTCCTTCTGAAGTCATCCCAACTTTCCTTTGTTTCGTGCCATATACACTTCCATAGACGTGTTGTTGAAGAGCAGGACTTTGATGATCCCCCCCCTGTTCTTTAAATAAAACAGGCTGCCCACTCACACCTGATTGTCCTCCCATGGATTGAAAACACCTGACTCTAATTTCACCTTCAAATTAACTGCTAATCCTGGAGGTTCACATACTTTTGCCACTCACTAATATGTAATATTGGATCATTTTCCTCTGTAAATAAATGACCAAGTATAATATTTTTGTCTCATTTGTTTAACTGGGTTTAACTGTGTGAAAATCTGATGATGTTTTAGGTCATTTATGAAGAAATATAGAAAATTTTAAAGGGTTCACAAACTGTTAAGCACCACTGTATAATGGCGCTGCGTTCAACAAATCCATCATAAGTTAAATGTATTATGAACCGATGAGTTTAATATAGTCTATACTGTATCATAGCGGAGCCTATTGCATGTTAACACTTACATTAACCTAAATTTGGTCAAAATCATTAAAGCAAAGCTTCTTTTATCATAAGGTGCTGATTAATCTCATTTAAATTAGTGAGTAATGGATTTAAATTGAAAAGTAAAAGCAAAACATTTACTCTATTGGTGAACTCCAAGCGCTAGAATAGCTGCTAAACTAACTGCAGCCTCTGTTTCCTTTCAGTTTCCTTTCTCTTGGATTTATCAACTAACCTTTTTAGGACCCATGAGGACTTATTTGCACTATGGATACAGTACTGTAGATGTGAAAATAAAAAAAAGTGATAAACAGCTATTGTGAATCATTGAATCACTATTTACTGAATTGTGAATCGAGACAGAAACGAATCATGCAGCTCGACTCGCACAAGTTTAAGCAAGTGCACCAAGTACCAAGCAAATGACGACAACCAAGACAATTTTTTTTTTGAAAGAACCGAATTCGACTGAGTTCCAAGGTGGTTGAGAACCAAGGTACCACTGTATACACTAGTTTTGGACTCATTTGTAATCAGAGGTAATTCTCAGCTAGAAGGTTGATCTGGGAAACCAACCCTTGGTGTTAGTTATGTCTGTATCAAGCTTGTTGTAATTCATTCAGGCTTTACTTCTCAACGTTGGCCTGTTTCCTCACTGAAAAATGTCATGTGACTGGAAGTGCAGACCTTTCTTGGTAATGCTGACCTTTGTAACGTGAACAGCGAGATGCTTTGCTGTTCTACGAGTTTAAATATGCCAAGATGCAAAAAGTTTTAATTACATCGTCTGCTACGAACTCATTAGTCTTCATTCCAAAGTTAGTAGTTGCTTATCTTATTTAATGGCCGAAGTCTTGAGAATTGTAATAGAATACGAAACTCTGTCTTATATACATCTTATTCACGTCTGAATGACAGAAAAGCAGGACAAGCGAACCCTTGCGACACCTGCTGACAGAAACCAGAATTTCAGATGATGTTTTTGTTTCTGGGTAGTGTTTCAAGATTTAAAAACCATATTGTAAAATACTGTACTGTACTAAATATTTTTATATTGTGCTCTATTAATATTATCCTATGAGCAAAGTATCGGAACTTCTACATGACTACGGTAATGTTCGGCCAAAATCTCGTTTTACAGAACGTAATGTGGACGTCAAAATAAGCATGTTTTACGTTCCCAATGTCTCATGTCATATTTATATTCCCATTGTCTCATGTCACATACTGAAGTTTAAAGATTTAACAGAAAGAAAGAGCTTTCTTGGTGGCAACCTCTGCCTTTTGCTGATAGGAGGAGGCCTGGCACGACATTTTGCTAAGTTCCATAATAAAACTTATTTCAAACAAAAAGCTTTTGCAAAACCCAATCCACTTAAAGGGCCCTTTAATTTCCATGATGTATGACGCTATTACAAAATGAAGCAAAGCATTTTCAGTGCTTTGTCTTTATATTATCCAGATAAATTCCCTTGATGTTTTAGTGAACGTTAGTCTTTCTGAGCATCGTCTCTACGTTTTAAGCACTTTTCTTAACAGCACTTGCCTGCCAGAGCAGTGGTGCCCAAGTTCTTACCCTTCAGATTCATAGTGTGTTGCTTTGGCTAGGCGTGTCTGCTAGATAACCTACATATTACTGCCGCACACATTTTGTACAAGCTCAGCAGGACTCCATCTCAGATCTAGTTGGGCCGGTGTGTCCATACACAGCCAGATTACAACATGGGGCCGAGTTAGTGAGTTATTTAAGATTACAAACAACTTAATCAAATTAAACACAGATTCCTGCACCAGTCCATTAGAGGTTTCCATAAAGTTACCACTTCACCTACACAGATCAGGGTCCAGGTCTGGGTTCAAACCCTGGTCCTCAGAAACTACCGTTTCCAGCAGCTGGCTCTTACCTCTAAACCACAGTAGTAGCAATTTATAATGGGTTTTATTCTATTATTATGAGAACTACCTCTTAATTATTGTTTGAGTCA
>JAJAGP010006384.1:0-22187 GCA_025084515.1 Ancistrus triradiatus | reverse complement strand
TAAAGAAAATATAATGCATACAGTATTTAATTAAAGAGAATACAAAATTGTTCGTTTATTCATACATTTTCATATCTGGTTAATTTTGGACAGGGTCACGGGAAAGTCGGTGCCTATAAGCACAGCTAGACAGAGCACCAAACCATCATAGGAATATAATCATATGAAGCGTGTAACTGATTTATTTGTTTTATTTAACGGTGTATCAGCATCAATGGCCATTCACGACAGGAACGAGGTTACATTGATACTAGTCAGACACATTCATACTGGGCCAATTTAGAGCCAAAAATTAGAGGATATCTACATTATACACTGTATATTTATTTTAGAAGCCAGTGGGTAGGGTTCCCACCAGATGTCGCTGTGGAACAGTATACAACAAGATCAATCATTCAGTATAACAAATAACATTTTTCACTTCGTGACTCACATTGTTGTGGTTATTATATAAGGAACTGTAGCACTGCCCGTTACTTTCTAAATGTACCTTTCGGTAAAAGGCCATTACTTCATAGCAGTGAGCATGAAGGCTTAGTGCATTTGTGTTTTCTTTGACTAAGTATGTTTATGTATAGTTCCCTAATGAGTCGGATGTTGGCCGTACAGAGTTTATTGTGCCCACTAGACTTTCACACACACACACACACACACACACACACACACACACACACACACACACACACACACACACACACACGAAAAACACTCTGTTCTTTTCATGACAGGCTTAGTACAGCTTTGTTTTTTTACATCTTAATTACTGCCATAACAGTATATTCAGATAGTTTTATTATTATTATTATTATTATTATTATTATTATTATTATTATTATTCTTAAGTTGGGGCAGTATGGAAAAAGCTAATAGTCAAGTCAGATCTATTTATATAGCGCTTTTTACAATGGAGCATTGTCTCAAAGCAACTTTACAAGTTTAGATTATCTCCTAATAACTACATCCAATCCCAAATTGAGCAAGCCTAGGGCGACAGTGGCAAGGAAAAACTCCATAAGTGTTATGAGGAAGAAACCTTGGGAGGACCAAGACTCAAAAGGGAGCCAACCTCCTTGGGCGGCGTAGATGATAAATCTAAGAACGAAACTAAAGTCATGGAGTCAAAGTTCAAATAAAATGTGAAATATGCACATCGGCATTAAGTAGTCCGATACACAGAGTCACTCTAGGATCCTGAGTCTAAGCAGGAAAGTCGTTGGCAGCACTAATAAAAAGCAAAACGCAGTGTTTACATTTTCTTTTACTTTATATCATTTCAGACAGTATGAACCTCTTATTAGGTTCATATTTCATGTTTTGTCTGATCAGCTTCATTTCATTTGTTAATGCACATCCATTCCTGCATTTCAGGCCTCCAACACATTCCAAAAAAAATTGGGACGGGGCACTTTAGGTTATTAATGAGGCCCCTTTTGGAAAATCCTAGATCCACTCCTGCCGTTGTTTGTGCCAGTCTAACATTGCTAAACCTAATTTGAACACGTCGCTTTCATATACTCTTATATATCCGTGTTATATATTATGTAATGCCACCGCTGGTTACCTAGTAATTAGGATTTTTTTTCACAAAAAGAGCTCTGGTATAAAGTAATGATTTTCAAACATGAAACATGAAAAACACATGCACCTCAACAAACAAAATAAAAAGTAATAAAGTAAAAGAAATATTTTCTTAATGAATTGACTGCATTACTTGTTACATAAGGTAAATCGGATTAAAGTAACTGTAAATTTACTTGATCATTGATCATATACCCACCTCTGCAGTGTAGTAAGATTTCAGAGGTTTTGACAGTTTTTAACCACAAGAGGGCGAAGAAGCTGCGACATCTGTAATCAAATGAAAAGTTGTTATGCAGGACATACCTCAATGTTAAAATAAGCACCTACAGTATTTTATTACTTCAGTTTATATAGCAATTTATATAACTCCCTGTAGTTTGGAGAGTAATGTATCAGTAAGCTCACAACATATAGCATTACAGTAATCTAAGGCATGTGCACGTGTTTCAGCATCTTTCATGTTGAGTGAATTTTGTAGATCAAAAAATGTTGCTTTAATTGTATTTTATATTTCTATAGGCAATAACCTTAGGTTAAGATTCAACACTGTTAAGTAGTAAAAAAGAAAAATTTACAAAAATAACAAGAAAAGTAAAAGGTTCATATTCACTGATCATAACTGATCATACATTTTCACATTATTTTTAAATAAATGTGTTTAATGAACTTTATTCTCAACACAATCCCAGCACAAAACTGACAGTTGAGACATGTTGTTGTGATCATGGACATGGAAGTAGATGCAGAACCCTCCTCCCCCCTCTCTATGGAGAAAAGTACATGTATTTGTGTATGTACATACATATACTAAAAGCAAAGGTTCACATGCTTTTGACACTCACAGATGTGTAACATTGCATCATTTTCATACAAAAAATAAATGACCAAGTGTAATATTTTATCTCATTTGTTTACCCGGATTCTCTTTATCTACTTTTAGGAATTTTAGGACTGTAAAAATCTGATAATGTTTTAGGTCATATTTATGCCTAAATATTAAAAAAATAAAGTTTCTCTCTTTGCAATGCAAGAAGAAATGTGACTTCAGTCAACTGAAACTGAGTCAATATAGTAAAGTACAGATAACAGCTCAGGTTTCCCATTCACAACACCAATGCAAACAAAGGTAACAGTATGAGGAACCACACAGTTCCACTGCCTGACACTAGAGGGCGGCAATGGCATGGTAAATGTACTGGGATTGGGACATCCATCCCTAGCAGCATGTGCCGACCTTGATTGGTGGTGATTAGACCTGACTAGAAACACCTGCTCGCTCAGGTATTTAAGACAGTTTGTGAGCAGTGTCTCTTGTCGCACCCTTGCACAACTTGACCTACTTTGATGTTGGCTTGGCAGTAGCACTTTTGGTATATGTAGCGCCCTTTTTGGCGTGAGGTATTAGGGAAAGACAATAACTGTGTTCCTTTGCAGAGAGGTGGAGGTGAGGATATTCTTGGAGTAATAGGTTTTGCTAGGGTCAGATCCTGGTGTGACTGGCGCTTTACTTTTGCCACTTTTTGAGTGTTTCTCCCTGCTCGCCACCATGGTGCAAGCTTCCACTCTTTACTACTACCTGTTCATTGATTATATCTAGTCAGTATTTGTAAGTTTGTACTAGCTAATGGGTTTTGCGTTCATTTCCTATAGCCTGCATCATAAGCACTGTACCTTTTGTTTTTCGTGTTTCTGCGAGCCAGACTTGTCGCCAATGCGCATTGCCCAGGCTTTTGATTCGTGCATCGTTCACTGAGTCAACTCAGGCAGTTTTTGTTGGCATGTCTGAAAGAGACATTTTTGCTTCCGTGCTCTTAATGCCACCTGGTCAGCTTCGTTAGTGTTTCCCACTACTTGGATGGCTTTAGTGACACTCCATTTCACTGAATAGCCTGGGTGGATGGTAATGCACGTATTACTCACCGGATTGATTTGGGTTTAAGCCCCCCCAAGTGATTTAGTGTTTCAGGTGCTATTTTCTCCCATTCTTTACATACATTTGTAAAGACATACATATGTTTCATACATTTGTGAATGTAACTCCTAAGCTGCCCAGCCCTCGCTGTCGTAGGTGCCGTTCTCCATCTGGGGTTCAGGTAGTCATTGATCTACCAACCACCTACCTGGACCCCCAGTCACGCTTGTTCCGGAGCTGCCTAGCATTTTTGATATTTTTCATGGCTCCAGGGAGGAACCTGAGTACGTGGCTGAGTTCGGTGCCGTGGCTGAGGTGAGCGGCTTTAATGAGCCGTACCTGAGCACTTCAGCTCTGTACATGAGAAGTAGCGCCACGTCGCTCCGTACCTGAGTATTTAGTGCTGTCTAGCTCCGTACCTGAGCTCGCCGCATCCTTTAGCTCTATAACTGAGCATTTAGCACTGCCCAGCTCCATACTTGAGCACACCATGCCCGTAAGCTCCGTACCTGAGCAAGTAAGCTCCGTACCAGAGCATTTAGCGCCGCCCAGCTCCGTACCTGAGCACGCCTTACCCGTGAGCTCCATACCAGAGCAAGTACACTCCGTATCTGCACATAGGAGCTCCATACTCGAGTGTTTTGCCACTTTATCTTTCGTTGACCTCGGTGCCAAGTTCATTGGCATCTGTCCGCCCACTCAGGTAACTCATGCCAACCATTCTCTTGGGCCTCATTGGGCCAAGCCCCACCCCGAGCCACCTGTGTCGAGCTCTGCTCCTGGGACACCTGTGCCGAGCTCCATCCTTAAGCCACTCATGGCGAGTGCCGAGCCAGAACCAAGCCTTGTGCCTGGCTATTTATATATTGCCCCACTCTCCCTTTTAGCCCATGCTTCAGGGTTTGCTCTGCCTACTAGGGTCTCCCTGTATGCAACACGCTTAACCCTGAGCATGTTAGACAGGCTAGGAGAGGCTTTGGTCACGCTTAGGGTGACGCTTAGGTACAACGCCCCTTGGGGGTGGGGTACTATTAGGGGTCATGCAGGGGCCACTAGAGGCCACTGTTGATCCCTCAGGACAACATTTGAACCCTCACCCAGGTGCCAACCTAATTTTGGCGCTTTGCATGAAAGTGGCAACACCTGTTGTTGGGCCTATTTAAGCACACCTTTGGGCTCACACGGGTGTGTCGCTAAGGCTTCGGGCTAAGCTCATACTCACTAAATTACATGAGATTTTTCAACACCTTATTATAAAGTAAGCTCTGTGTTAATGATTTTGGCCATCTGTAGGTTAATGTAAGTGTTAACTTAAGTATTAATGTGTAATAGGCTCCGCTATGATACAGTATAGACTATATTAAACTCCTCAGTTCATGTTACATTTAACTTTACATTATTCCTTATGGGAAAAATTAGTTCGGTACTTGCCGTTTTCGGTACTCGTTGGGGCTTCTGGAACGAATTAATGACGAGAACCAAGGTACCACTGTATGTGATTTTGAAATTGTTTATTTTAGGAAATATCATCATTATTAATTACTAAATACATTTGAACACCAGATAACTCAACTGACGACATAAATACATTGAGCTCCTATCAAATCCACCACACCAGCATTATGAACAAAGCAACAACATTCTTTACTTCAGCTTTAGATGAAAATCACAAAACATCATATTAATTATGTTTGAAACAATATTTGGGGTTTGTGTGTTTAAAATACATATACGTTTTTAATGGGTTTGTGAGCCCATTTGAAATGACCAGGATTTCCTATAAAAGACTCATAACACTGATAGTAAAAATAACAGCACATTCTGCCAACATTTTTAGTGCATAATCGATTAAACAAAAGGTTAACCTTGTATTTACTAAATGCCTTCAGCAGCAATGATGTTCCTGCATTTCAACAAAATTAACATAATTGGTTTTCAATCATCCTCTTGTTGCGTCATTCAATGTCTGTTAAGGTTCATGTGACGGACTGGTAACCTGATTCTCTTCTTAGATTTGTTGATTAAATTTGTAATGGTTTCATGCAGGCCAGAAGCAGCCTGCTTTGACTAGGGGTGCAGTCAAAATTCCTGGGGGTATCATTTGATGGTACACAGGGGTCTAGTTTGCTGTAGTGGGCATACTAAACACGGGTCGGGGCGCAGCAGAAATCTGTCGAGGTGTAGCCCAACTCTGCTCCCTTCATGTTTCCCATTTAGGATGTTTCTGTACATTTATACAATACACTTATAAAAATACATTTATTTTAATGGTTCTTTGAAATCCTGTGTAACACAAATCTGAAATGATTTTTGTGATCAGCTTGACATTGTCCATCATAATCTCACATTTTCTCAGGATTTCATTTTTTTTTAAACTATTTTAAGTATGTTGCTGCTGTTGTCCAAAGGGTGTAAATTAGGGATTTGTTGTTGTTCTATACTATTCTATTGTTATTATTTTGTCATACTGAGAATTATTATGAGTAGCCTTCTGGCACTCTCCTGATAACATACTGATAACAAAATCAGTCATTTAGTATTAAGCAATCAGGGTATCAAACAAGTAGGCTATGTAAATTAGTACAATGTACTTTGTGACTGTCCTTAAGTAGCCAAGTCATAGGCCTGACCTAAGTCTGATAGAAATTCCGCAGATGGTCATGGAAAGAGCAGTCTGCTGCTCACCACAAAATTTGACTGAACTTCAACAATGACAAGGTAAATATGCAACTATCTAGGTGCACAATGCAGTTCGAGACTGTATTCGAACACGAGTTGGATTTGCCTTTAATTACAGCCAACCAGCTACATTGGATTATTAGCGTTACCATGCACTACTAATAGTGGAATTAAGGATCAAGAGTTTTTATTCTGAAGTAATCAAACACACCTACTACTGATAAGCTGTGATCTGGAAAGATGATTACTCTTTAGGGGTTGATCACTTATCAAATGTTATGTGGTAGGCTAGTGGTTAAGAAGGTATTGGACCATGGACCAGAAGGTCCTGTTACGCTGCCACTGTTGGGCCCTTGAGCAAAACCCTTAACCCACAATTCCTTGGATTGTAATAGTTGTAATTGCTAAGACTGAATCAGCTGTAAGTCGCTCTGGATAAGGGTGTCTGCTAAATAGTTTTTTGTTGAATAAGCACCTTTTAATAAGTATTTGCTCTTATTTTCACCTTGATGTTGAAAGTCTAAATACATCATTAAAAGTTAGATTTGAATTTATTTTCATTTCCAGTGTGTAATGTGACGAAAGATAAGAACTGTATGATGATTTTCTATGCACTATACACTTGTTATTGGCTGGTCTGTGTGAGAGCCAGGACCCTATCTAAGTAGGCTCTGTGGCGCAATGGATAGCGCGTTGGACTTCTAGGCTGGATGTTGAGGCCATTCAAAGGTTGTGGGTTCGAATCCCACCAGAGTCGAAAGTTTAGTTTATTTCCCTGGGAGGACCAACAGTCTTATCTCTTAGTTTGTTGTACTGAAGCTGTCGGAAAGTGAAATCCGCGTCTGTAGTGAGAACACTTTTAGGCTATTCCTGAAATACCACACGTAATTCTAATAACTTAGCACCTTTAACTTTTTATTTGTATATTTTCCTGTATTTGTTTATTATCCACTTCTCCACCTAACCAAACGAAATTTGTTATGCAATCAGAGATGTTTCGATTCGGAAGCGACATTAAATTATTAGACACGCGTACCCTCGCTTCCACAGTGGAAGGCACGCCCACGCGGTACAGCCGGGACATGTCTCGGGCCGTTCCTACGGCTCACCCATTGAGCAGCACTTTTTATTGACGATCCAGCTGTCCAATACAGTTTATTAATAGGCACGGCTGGAGGACCTTTCAGCCAATCACAGCTGAAGGATGGCTGTTAGCTGAAAACGCAATGAAATCAAGCCGAAACACATAGCTTGTTAGAGATTGGAGTGGCGACTGGGGCCTTTTCCAGGTTTGTTTAACTGTATTACAGACTTGTGTGGTAAGAACATTATTTTGTGCTTCACTGTCAGCTGCCGTTGTAGAATAAGAGTAACTGAAAGTAGCCACATTACTAAGGTGCTGCCGTGGAATGGTACCACTTATAGTTCAGTTAACGTTTTGCAGTGAAAACCGAATTGGGGGGTATTTGTATAACGTTAATTTACTTCGTTACCGGAGTAATTTCGTAACGTCAGGACGATCAAACACATGATTGAGAGTTTTAACGGTTTAAAGAGATTTTTGTTAGCAATGGTAGCAATGTATTTTCGCTACGGCATTTGCTATGTGCTAACAGTAGTCGATGCAGGAAAAGCAAGCCATTTTGTGGATTCTGTACAGCTTCAGGGTTTATGAAGATTTAGCAGAGAATTAGCTCTTACGTTCACAGCCATCCCGCTGCACTTAGTCGGTGTGTCAGGATTAATTTGGCTTGTGAACGTTGCCGGCAGCGTCGGTACTTAACGAGTAAACCGAGCAAGCAAGTCTGTGCTGTCGTTAGAACCCACGCACCATTTTGAAGCGAAGCAAAGGGCCGCGTTGGGAGCTAACGTTTCTGCATGTCAGGATTGCAGGGCTGCTTAATTAACCGTGTTTTATTCAGTCACACGGTGTTTGCGTACCTTATTTCTAAGCTTAGTTACATGTAAGTAGTGGTGTCACGAGAGGTTGCCTTTTTATTGACTACGCTGCGTTAGACCGGCTGCATGTCGTCCGTTGGTTTCGTTTGTTGGTGAAAATGTATAGGGTTGTCTTTTCCTTTTAGCGTTTTAAATGTATAGGACATTTAAGACGACAGTTTTTTGTCATTGTGGCACTCGATAATGAGTTGGTTCAATTTGAGTATTGGTTTTGAGGTTATACCAGCTATGCATTACATTTACAACATTTAGCAGACGCCCTTATCCAGGGCGACTTACAATTGGTACAATCCAAGCAATTGTGGGTTATTGTTGCTCAAGGACCCAACAGTGGCAGCTTGGCAGAGGTGGGATTTGAACCCTGGCCCATCTGGTCCGTAGTCCAGTACCTCACGCACTAGGCTACCACAGTCCACTAATTATCTAATTAAATAGGTCTAATGGTGTATATAAATCTTCCATTTTTTTAAAATTATTTTTGTTCACTGTGACGATTTTCTCTGAAGTAAAGGGCTTTTACAGAATATTTTTCTTGTTTATTCAAGATTACACTTCATTGCTTTTAAAAATATAATTTATATTTAACATGAATCCAATTCTGGCAATAAAAAGATGTACAAATGATTTGGGGGCACATTGGTTTGAGAGAGCTTGTCCAATGTTTGTGAAAGTAAATGGACATGTGGATAGAGTTAAATTTTGTGACCCCGTGCCACAAGACTTCTTTCAGAATTTCAGAAAATTCGTAGTGACACTTTCATGAGTGAACAAAAGGGACAAAGTCAATATTTTTGCTTTGAAATAACTAATGTGGGTTTTTTGCTGCCCATTATCCAAGTACAGTCAAACCCTGGTGTCTGATTTCCTGTCGTACTGTCTGAGCAGTGTCTTAATCTGTTATATCATCTATACTTGCTGCTCTTGCCCTAGATTTGCTCAGTTGGGTCTGTGGGCCTGATGGTCTTAAAGCTGGTTTGATACAGTGCTCCATTATAAAAAGTGCCATGTGCATAAATTTAACTTGACATGAATTTGATTTTTAATCTCCCTCCCTGCTATTCAAACCATTATCTCGTTATGAATGATGAGCTGAAAGTGGAGTCTCCACTTCCTTTCAGTAAGAAGATAAGCTTTGGGTTTATACAGGGAGTAACTATAAGATAAATTGAAGAACTTCACTGCGAAACAGCAAATGATATTTTACTGTGTTTTTTTTTTGTTTGTGCTGATGCATCTAAAGCCGGAAACATTTACTAGGAAGCAAGCTGATGGCAGGACATGAAAAGGCATGCATGGCTGCACACTGTAATGACAACAAAAGTAACTGGAAATATACAGTGGTGCTTGAAAGTTTGTGAACCCTTTAGAATTTTCTATATTTCTGCATAAATATGACCTAAAACTTCATCGGATTTTCACACAAGTCCTAAAAGTAGGTAAAGAGAACCCAGTTAAACAAATGAGCCAAAAATATTATGCTTGGTCATTTGTTTATTGAGGAAAATGATCCAATATTACATATTAGTGAGTGGAAAAAAGTATGTGAACCTCTAGGATTAGCAGTTAATTTGAAGGTGAAATTAGAGTCAGGTGTTTTTTCAGTCAAGGGGATGCCAATCAGGTGTGAGTGGGGGCACCCTGTTTTTATTTTAAAGAACAGGGATCTATCAAAGTCTGCTCTTCACAACATGTTTGTGGAAGTGTATCATGGCAATGAACAAAGGAGATTTCTGAGGACCTCAGAAAAAGTTGTTGATGCTCATCAGGCTGGAAAATGTTACAAAACTATCTCTAAAGAGTTTGGACTCCACCAATCCACAGTCAGACAGATTGTGTACAAATGGAGGAAACTCAAGACCATTGTTACCCTCCCCAGGAGTGGTCGACCAACAAAGATCACTCTAAGAGCAAGGAAATGTAGTAGTTGGTGAGGTCACAAAGGATTCCAGGTAACTTTCTAAGCAACTGAAGGCGTTCTCTCTCACATTGGCTAATGTTAATGTTCATGAGTCCACCATCAGAAGAACACTGAAACAACAATGGTGTGCATGGCAGGGTTGTAAAGAGAAAGCCACTGCTCTCAAAAAAAAAAAAAACATTGCTGCTCGTCTGCAGTTTGCTAAAGATCACGTGGACAAGCCAGAAAGCTATTGGAAGAATGTTTTGTGATGGATGAGACCAAAATAAGACTTTTGGTTTAGTTTAAAAGAAAAGCGCTTTGTTTGGAGAAAGGAAAAACACTGAATAAATAACCTTATCCAGCATATTAACTTATCCCATCTGTGAGAAAACATGGTGGTTGGTAGTATCATGGTTTGGGCCTGTTTGCTGCATCTGGGCAGGACGGGCTTGCCATCATCGATGGAACAATGAATTCGGAAATGATATCAGAGAATTCTAAAGGAAAATGTCAGGACATCTGTCCATGAACTGAATCCCAAGAGAAGGTGGGTCATGCAGCAAGACAACGACCCTAAGCACACAAGCTGTTTCTACCAAAGAATGGGTTTAAAGAAGAATAAAAAGTAATGTTTGGAATGGCCAAGTCAAAGTCCTGACCTTAATCCAATGGAAATGTTGTGGAAGGACCTGAAGATGAGCAGCTAATGTGAGGAAACCCACCAACATCCCAGAGCTGAAGCTGTTCTGTACGGAGGAATGGGCTAAAATTCCTCCAAGCCGGTGTGCAGGACTGATCAACAGCTACAGGAAACGTTTAGCTGCAGTTATTGCTGCACAGGGGGGTCACACCAGATACTGAAAGCAATGGGTCACATACTTTTGCCACTCACTAATATGTAATATTGGATCATTTTCCTCAATAAATCAATGACCAAGTATAATATTTTGTCTCATTTGCTTAACTGGGTTCTCTTTATCTACTTTTGAAATGTAGAAAATTCTAAAGGGTTTACAAACTTTCAAGCACCACTTGAGAGTGACAGGAGCTATGAAGCAGAGTGGCAGGATCCACTAAGTAGAGTCCAAATGTTCTGAACCTGATCAAGAGCTTGAATGCGGTTCATAGTGCAGCCAACGAAGTATGCCTTTAAAGAGCATGGTAGACGGGGCATAGATATAAAGGTGTGAAAGGGTCCTGTACCACTGTATTAAGCAGACCTCGGTAAATGTATGAAGGGCTTTAAAGATGGATGGATGGTTTTTAGTGTGATCGGCCGATCAGTCCCATATAAGTGATTCTGTGTCGGTCACGTTTGCACTTGAGCAGTGCATGACACAAACACAGTCACACATGAACAGCATAGTGTTTTTACTAACTTTAATGCAGAATTAAGTTTGTGTGCGCAGCGCTTGAAACACGGCTCAGCTGCTTGCCAATTTGTTTGTGTGACCGCTGCTGATGCATTTTCATAATGAGGAAGTGTTAGATGTCGGTTGTGGTGTGAGTGCAACTTGGTCAACTAAATAGTCTCTCCCTATATAGTGCAGTACTAATGAGGGAGTAGGGCTTTATTTTGGACACAGTCAGGTCTTCAGTGTGAAAGCTCTTCACAGCATGCTGTTTGCAATACAGACAGGGAGAAAATAAGCTATGTAATGGAGAACATTTGGAAACTCTAAAACCTTTGGCAAAACTAATTTGATAAGAAACAGAATCACCCATTGCATATACTGATTTTGCCAAAATTAGCAAAGGTAAAGAGGTTACAGCTAGCGAGAGCACAGAGATGGGGACAAGCTCCTGCTTTCTTTCTCTAGTGATAAAGAAGTTTCCATTGAAAGATATTGAACAAAATGTTTCTCTATGCTGTTGTTTATAATTTTTAGACAAGGAAAATTGGAAGCGGCCAAAATCTTAAAATGGGTTAAAAAAAAAACGGAATTGGCCAAGAAAATAGCAATCGGTGCATCTCTAGTTAGGGATTTTTCCATAAGAACTAATGGATTTTGAACTCTCCTTGTTCAGTGGATTTCCAGGAATGAGGTGTATTAGGCTAACAGGGTTTGACTGTGTCTGAAAATGATTGACATGATCATATAAATTTCACTCTGCGGCGCTTTCATGGTAGTCCAACCGATACCTTTGAGACAAAGCTTATAATGTTCAATGTGAAAGAAAAGATTGTTTTGGTTATTTAAAATGATTAGTTCTCGTGAATGATAGAGGTCAATCTTATTCTGTATTGATCAAAATAGTTATTCCATATGGTGCATCCCTACATGTTTAACATTGTGCACGAACAAGACCTTCGCATCACCATACGTTTTGAACTTTGTTGTTTACATATTCATATCACTTACTGTTAACTAATTATCTTCTATGGCTGCTCTATACGTTTGTGTGTTCTTTCTGGATTTAGTCTTTGCATATACTAATATTGCCAGGCAATGTTGAATTCTCAACGCTAGATTCTGTGTGCTGCTGTCAACTGAGTACTGCACAGTCCTTCAGCTTTTCCCCTGGAGAGGAGCGCCTTTTCTTATTTTCTCCTTGATAGAAGACAATGGAGACAGATATTGAGCAGCAGGACGAAGAGACTACATTCAGCAACACTGACACTAACGGTAAGATTTGGGTTCTGGATGAGCAGAACCTGTTCATATAACCGCAGATTTTGTCATTTGATAAAACAACTTGAGATTTGAAAAAGAAAATGGTAATAGGGTGATTCCATGCCAAGTCAGTGTTGATGCAATTATGTTGCAGAGATGCAGAGATTATGATTATTGATGCCAAATGAAGGAATCCAGAGTTTGTTACTGTTTGTTCGCTCCTTCAGGAATCCTAACACTTCATATTTTTGGTGCCGCACCCACTTTTTCCAACATCTGTAAAGTGTTTTTAATGAAATGACATCTTGAGAAAAGCTCAGAACCCATGGCATGTACTCACAGGGCCAGTGGATGGACTAAAGTTGGGGAACTTGGGGCCCACTTTTCATTTGCTCAAAACTTGTATAGAAAGTGAAATGTGGAATTAATTTAAGCCCATGGACACAACAAAACCAGTCTGCAAAATATTTTTGACCTACAAGTCCAAGAGAGACAAAACGCCCAACTTATTGTATGTACTAAGAGCTCACAGAGCAGTAGGTTAGAGAAAATGATCGATAACATAATTACATCATCAGTGATATTCATTATATGACAAGCGGTCTTTGTAACCATTTGAATTTGACAAGGAAGTTAAGGACAGTGATAAGTGTTTGACAGGCTTTATCTTTATAATTAACTTACCGATAAACATCTTGTATATGATCACATTGAGTTACCTATTGCTCACGCATTCTGAATGCAGTCATTGTATACATATACTTCAACTGTGAGCATGAGTGCTAGCAGAGTTTTACAGGTCTGGGTATTAGTCTTTGGCATTTTATCGAAATTAATGTTTTCTTAAAACTTCTATTTGGACGAAAACCGTAACAAACAAATGTTTGATTTGATGTGATGAGAGGAAGAGGTAAACTGTACACAGAAGCTCATATGAGGACTAACATGAGGGAAAATATAAACTCCTCTAAGGGATCTGTGGTTTCCTAGTAAATCAAGATGTACTTTTTTTTATGTCCGCTTATTGGTTAGACGTATAGTGAAAAGATTGTGACGTGGCTAGATAACCTTCCTGTAAGCGAAGTGTTGGCCTGTTGATGTTTTACTCTGAACTTCTCTCAACGGTTGGTGTTAAATTGCTGCTCAAAGTTTGCTCAAAGGCACTCGGCTGTCATACATTGCTGTTGGATAAAGGGAGATGTTTTTAGATTGATACTCTGATCCGTCACATCTGACTTCAGGCGGTTAACTCTTCACTATAATAGGCAAGCGACCTGCTGAGGACATGGATGAGGAACAAGCCTTCAAACGTTCCCGCAACACAGATGAGATGGTGGAGCTTAGAGTTCTATTACAGAGCAAAGTGAGTTGTGCTGCCAGTTCTGTTTCTGATGGGTGGGATTGTTAAGGCATTTAGAAATGAAATCTCTCAAAAGATATGTTAATATACCCTTACTTTTGTACTAAACACTGGAGGTGCACTGAGGGGACCGGAAACTCTGCCGAAAATTCCTCTTTCGGATTTTGACTGAAATGACAGAAGGCAGAACATTTGGGCTGTAGAAAGGTTAATACACTACTGATTGGGGTCATCAGGGGCGTGAGTCTGGTCTGGAATCTGGAACGCTGGAAATGCGGTAGGCAAATGTAATGGTTAAACAGACATCACATTAAGTCTCGAAAAACTTTAAACATGATTTTGTAGTAAAAATTAAAGCATCTAACAATTCTGTGCTGGTCAGTGCAGATGTGTTTAATTTACAGTAATCATCAGTGAAAATGCCATGTGTCATCTTTTGTCCAGAGATATTTTTGACACGTGATCTGTAGGGATATGGCAGTACCATATTACCAGAAGTTGCTGGCCTGTATCTGCATGAAGTTATGTATTGCACTGCTGCCACCCAGTTGACTGATTAGATACAGTGGGGCAAAAAAGTATTTAGTCAGCCACTGATTGGGCAAGTTCTCCTACTTAGAAAGTTGAGAGAGGTCTGTAATTTTCATCATAGCTACACTTCAACTATGGGAGACAAAATGAGAAGGAAAGATTTTTAAAGAATTTAATTGTAAATCATGGTGGAAAATAAGTATTTGGTCTCCCACAAACAAGCAAGATTTCTGGCTCTCACAGACCTGTAACTTCTTCTTTAAGAAGCTCTTCTGTCCTCCACTTGTTACCTGTATTAATGGCACCTGTTTGACCTCGTTATCTGTATAAAAGACACCTGTCCACAGCCTCAAACAGTCAGACTCCAAACTCAACCATGGCCAAGACCAAAGAGCTGTCGAAGGACATCAGGAAGAAAATTGTAGACCTGCACCAGGCTGGGAAGAGTGAATCTACAATAGGCAAGCAGGTTGGTGTGAATAAATCAAACTGTGGGAGCAACTGTAAGGACATACACAAGACCACTGATAATCTCTCTCGATCTGGGGCCCCACACAAGATCTCATCCCGTGGGGTCAAAATGATCATGAGAACGGTGAGCAAAAATCCCAGACCTACACGGAGGGACCTGATGAACATGACCTGCAGAGAGCTGGGACCAAAGAGTAACAAAGGCTACCATCAGTAAACACACTACCCATGAGGGACTCAGATCCTGCCAGTGCCAGGGCCGTGCCCCCCTGCTTAAGCCAGGCATATGTCCAGCCCTGTCTGAAGTTTGCCAGAGAGCAGATGGATGATCCAGAAGAGGATTGGGAGAATATCATGTGGTCAGATGAAAACCAAAACAGAATTTTTTAAAAACTAAAATCTCAACTCGTCGTGTTTTTGGAGGAAGAAGAAAGCTGAGTTTCATTCCCAAGAACACCATACCTACTGTGAAGTATGGTGGTGCGAAACATCATTGCTTTGGGGCTGTTTTTTCTGCAGAGGGGACAGGACGGACTGATCCGTGTTAAGGGAAGAATGAACGGGGACCATGTGTCGTGAGATTTTAAGCCAAAACAAAACCTTCACATCAGTGAGAGCATTGAAGATGGAAACGTGGCTGGGTCTTCCAGCGCCATGACACATGACACCAAACACACCGCTCTGGGCAACGAAGGAGTGGCTCCGTAAAAGCATTTCAAGGTCCTGCAGTGGCCTAGCAGTCTCCAGACCTCAGCCTCATAGAAAATGTGTGGAGTGAGTTGAAAGTCGGTGTTGCCCCCCAAAAACATCACTGCTGTAGAGGAGATCTGCATGGGAGGAATGGGCCCAAAATACAATTACCAGCTACAGTGTTGTGCCCGACCTGGTGAAGACTTACAGGAAACGTTTGACCTCGGTCATTTGCAAACAAAGTAGTTATGTTACAAAGTATTGAGTTGAAACTTTTGTTATTGACCAAATACTTATTTTCCACCATTTAATTTACAATTAAATTCTTTAAAAACTCCTACAATGTGATTTCCTGGATTTTTTTCTCATTTTGTCTCTCACAGTTGAAGTGTAAGCTATGATGAAAATTACAGACCTCTCTCATCTTTCTAAGTAGGAGAACTTGCACAATCAGTTGGCTGACTAAATACTTTTTTGCCCCACTGTAATTGCATGAATGATTTGAATGAATAGGTGTTCTTAATAAAGTGTTCAGTGAGCGTATGTAATGCATACAAAATTTCAAAACAAACCATGTCCTATTCATGTCAGGTATATGTAAAACAGTGATTTAGCAGATGCTCTTCTCCAGAGCGACTTCCAACTGATACAGTATTACTTTTCTAGCAAGATAACTTGGTAGAGGTGGGATTTGAACAGTGGATTTTCTGTGCCATAGCCCAGCACCTTAGCCGCTAGACCACCGTAGTCAGATCAGCGATACCTTTAAAGCTTTTATTTTGGTGAATCACTACTGAACAGCAGTGACTGATATTTAAGAACGTTGTCTTTCAGTTCATTAAATTGAAACCTAACATGATGTAAACATTTCATGTATTTTCAGAATGCTGGTGCTGTGATAGGAAAAGGTGGCAAGAATATCAAAGCCCTTCGGACAGACGTGAGTTTTTAAAAATTGGACAGAGTAGTTGATACAGTTATGTAAAAGACTTGCTTTCAAGATCATCTGTGATATTATTTTCCATTTTTTTGTTGGCCAGCATTTTTTGGTGGTCATCTAGATTTGGGCTTGAACAAAGGCATCAGCTGAATCAATGACGTAATTACACTGAATACGCTATAGTTGATGTAACTGCATATGTAAAGGCACAAATCATGCTGCATGCTACCTGACCCTAAAGGGAAATTGGGCTGTTTGTAGTGCAGTGATATGCTATACCTATAGGTTAGCTCATTGGGATAGATTATTATGCTGTGAATGGGGCCTGATTTGCGTGTTGGGGTTTGACATTCCCATATCATAAAGAACTCTCAGTCTCAAGTTCTGAAACGTTGATCTGTAGCTCTCCCTCATAGTGATGAAATTGTGGCTTATCTATTCTGCGCTAAAGCCCAAAAAAGATGTTTTGACTCTCTGATGTCTTATATTAAGTGTTGTAGTTCTGTATCTAAACTGTCTTCAGATCTGTCCAGACCTTGCCAAGTCTCTTCAATTTTTACAAAACAAATATAGCCTTGTATTCAATTAAAATGTATTCCTTCTCCCCCTCTTCCCTCTCCTTTACTTTTTTGTTTTTGGCCACCTTCCTCTGTTGCCCATGTACTGGATCGACATGCCCCTCCTGCGTTGCCCACCTTGACGTTGGCCCAACCTCCGCCCCTGAACGCTCGCCCACCTGACACCCCGGTTGGCCCCATAAACGTGCCCCTCCCTAAATGGGCACCTTACTTGACAACTTGTGATTGAATGCCCCTGCCCAATGCCAACCTCCACGACCAATGCAGTACAATGCCAGTGTATCAGTCCCAGACAGCAGTGGCCCAGAGCGGTATGTCCCACCAGTTATTGCCTGATTAGAACAGAGAACACATGTCTTTGATAACCTGCCTTCTGTTTTAATTTCATATTTTATACACATAGTACCCCCCTTTTTAAGCAACATGTATTGTACTATTTGGTTTTTATGTCTTCTCCCCTCAACACACCATTCAGTCTTAATTTGGGACCTTTTTCTTTGCGATATTTGATGTCAGTACTACCACAGAAGGAGGAAAATGTCCCCTAATCTCTTGTTCAGTTTAAATGAAACAAGCACTGCTTGAAGTGTTAAAATAACAATATATGTGTAATTGTTGCTGCTGCTGTTGCTGTTTCTTGCCTTTGGTATTGTTAATGACTGTGAATTGTTAAAATTGTCATGTCATTTCTTTCTTTCCCTTTTCTCCCCCCACTGTGCTCTTTGAGCCGTCCACTTCTCAGCATCACTGTCCATGATTCTGGCATTGTTTTACTGCCTTCTGTCTTAATCACGACTCTTTTAAGTTTGATTTGTTTTATTCTACATCTGTTACTTGGTTCAATTTTAATCTCCAGCCACTCAATAGGCACCTTCCCTGTTGCCTTGCTCCAGCTATACACCCCATCCAGTGGTCTAAACTTGCTCCCTCATTTCTTTTTGTGTTTTTTAATTTTTCTGCTCTCTTTCTGTCCCTCCTGATGAGTCACAACCATGAGAAGCTTTGCTGATAGTTAGTTGTAATTGCTACGGTTTTTATCTTTCTCCTAACTCATAAAATGTGCTAATAGTGAGCCATATAGCGTCCACCGATAATCAGTTCTTCAGTGTCTGATCATCTCCTTTTACCTCATTTCTGTTTTGAACGTGAAAGGGGCAAATGCATGTCAGGGACTTGTATCCCAGTCCACTGTCAGTAGTCACCTGTTTTCATATTTTGGGTTTATTGTGTTAAACTCTGTTATTTGTTTATTTAAAACTGTAGTAAATCTAATATTGAGTGTACATGTGTCTTGTTCTTATCTTTCTGTGTGCTTTTGTTTGGCCCTTTGACTATGATGATGCAGCATATTGAGTGTGAGCGCAGATATCGAGACCATAGGAGATATTCTTTTGAAGATAATCCCTACTCTCGAGGAGGTAAGAACAGAGCATGGATGATGTAGGACCTACTCAATTTCTAGAGCTTTACACAGTAATTAGAAATAGTTAAAACGTTCGTCTGTTTGACTCATTTGCTTTGCCTTGACATTATTTTCAGTATCAACACTACAGTGGCATTGACTTTGATTGTGAGCTGCGCCTGCTGATTCATCAGAGTTTGGCAGGAGGCATTATTGGTGTCAAAGGTGCAAAGATCAAGGAACTGAGAGAGGTAACCTGCATCAGTCCTACAGCAGCTTCTCTGTGTATAATTTGGTCCTTTCATTTGGTGTAGGTTAGATTTAATGTAGCTGTTTGTTTTCTACAGAAAGTGTTTTATTCAGATTTGTTTGCTTCTTAAGTATTAAGGGTATTTTTTACCTTTATGTAAAATCGAACCTATGACCCATTTGTCTCCTGTTCTTGGTAAAACAAGGGTTCTATACATAGCCCTTTCCATAATATTACTATGCGTGTGGCTGTGGCTCCTGGTTTTTTGGAGAACAAATATAAGGAGGATATTTATGTTGTTTAATTAGCCTGTTTGTCAATTAAAATAAACTTACCAACAGTATGGCACTTGGATGATATATTGAAAATGGTGGTACACTTGGTATCAATAAGATAGCAAAAACTTCCTCCTAAACCATAAAGTGGTGGGGAGAGATAAAAGTAAGGGTGTGTATGTATTAGTGGTGGATTTTTTTATTTATGTTTTTGTTTTTACTAAAACCTTTTGGAGGAATTTGAGTGCACAGACTGGCAAAAGATGGTTTTGTAGTTCTGCTGTGTTCTTTCAAATCAAGGTTTAAAAACGTCTTATGACCCTTTCATTTGAATTAATCAAAAGTCTGGCTGGTGTAAGAACAACAATTTATTTGTTTTCCTGGTTAAAATGTGAAATTACGATAGACAGATTGTAGTTTCTGATTTGCTGTATCACTTAAGAATTTGAAGAAGGGTTAAAATGAATGTATTGAATTTAATCGCATTGACGCTAACACTTTTAGTTCTACTGAGCTGAAATCATCAGTTTTCAGATTATTTGTGCTCAGCTTCTGGTGCCTCGTGTCAGTATCCAACCAGCATTGATAGATTTGCCATGACTGATGCTGCTTTCCCATAGTTGTAATGTCCTGGTGAAACCTCATGGATTTGTATGCTGTTAGCATGTTGTCTGTCAGCTCAGTTTGCTCTAAGAAAATTCTCACGTCCTTGAATGCCTTCCGTGCTATTTATTCTGGCCCCACCAAGCAGATCTTTGAACTTGCTGCAATTGATGATTTGTCTGAGTTGTGGTCCAACAAAAATGCCTTCCTTAATCTTGGTGTCAGTTATTCTTCTGGAAACATCTGTCTCAAAAAGTGAAATCCATTACCTTCATCCAGTGCTTTTACAAGATTTTCATCAGTCCTAGTTTGTAGGAAGTGGAGGCAGATGGGGTTGAAAAGTGGGTTTTGTGCCACACTTTTCTGCCATAGAACAAAATGCTTATGGCGCTACCAGTTCTTTATAAATATAATGCCACACCCTAGCACACACTACACAGTGTGTATCTGAGCTGCATTCCAAGTAGCAGTGTGAATAATTTGAGATGTTCCAGTTGTAATTTCTGTACTGTATGCGTTTTAACAGTTCCATGTTACTATAGGTGTTTTTTATGAGCACCACATATCCAGTGGGCACTGAAGGGTTGACGTTGTGAAACTGGACGGCTTTCAGGATTAACTTTTGACAAATCTATTAAAACAACCATTTTTGGGGGCCATGTAAACAACCCAAAGCCATGAACAATCCATTAATAGGCGGGTTTCCATCCAAAGGTTTTGCAAATGTTATGTTGTTTACGAAGTTTCAGCATAAAGAAGTGCGTATTAAGTCGTGTTTCTATCCCCTACAGTTACGCAAAGAAACTTTACATGACGTAGACTAACACGATTAGGGGTGGCATTGAAACAAACAAAAATAGAAGTATTTAATTTAGCTTTTAGCGGAAAAATCTTTACATCCATTTAGTTGCATCTTTGTCTTTAACACATCCCATCTCTTCATTCATAAATTTTTTTTAATCCATGTAAGCAGGTACATTATAATTTTAACAGTCACATTCACATTTTTGGGTCAACTAAGTCGTACCTAAATGTAAATACCGATTTTGTTTTTGATCTGGTCAGATGGAACGGAATCATGTGACTTGGTCCATCAATTACAGATTGATACGTCATCATTGACTGGAAAAACTCTCTTCCATCACCTTTTTCGCAAAAAGGCTTTTTTTGGTGAAATTTTTCGAATTGTTTTTTTTTTCCATTCAGGTGTTTCTTTACACAATTAAAAAATTCACAAAAACGTGGTGGTTGGAAAACCCACTAATGTTACTGCAGAGTTTGTTGACTTGTTTGTCAGACCCCATCCTTTTAATCTTGAACTAAGCAGTTCTGCATTAGTTTTGTTGAACCTAAATCCCTGAGCAGGTCATTTAAATCTAGCTGTGGAATCAGATGAGCTAACCAGGCATAAAAGGTTCAACATCTGGATTAGGGTTTTCCATATCTGGTTCATGTGGCATCTTCATCTAGGCTGTGCGCCTCTGGTGGCTTTGGTAGCGGCAGACTGTCTTAATGCGTCACTGGTCTCATGACTGATTGGGGGAAGATAGGGGTATTCAAAAGATTTCTTTCTTTTATACCCTGTCTGCCACCATCTAACCTGACTGAGCATGTCCTGCCATGCTTTCTCCTTTGGCAGAGCACCCGCACTAACTGCGTGCCCAGGAATGCCTGGACCCGATGGCATGCTTGTTGTCTGACTGTCAAAACTCTTTGCCTTTGTTCAGACAGTGCTTATAAAAGACACAAAATTAATGACTACTACTGTTATTGAGTTTTAGGCACTTTGTTCACAGTTATAACAGATGTTGAGTTTTAGTAAGATCTCACTGGCCGTAGAATATGAATGGGGTTAAAGGGACTTGCAAACCTTGTAATGGATCTCATCTGGCATGCATCTGAGACATCTGGCTTGCCTTGCCTCATCAAATAAAGGAAAACATCATGGAGTCATGAACAAAAAACTCACAATTAGGATGTTGTTGCTTCTCCTTTGGCTTTTGGCTTGAATTCTCTGAGACATGTACTCCACTAATGAAAAAGAGTGTTCTGCGTCAAGCTAGTTTTAGCTTTGTTGAATAGCGGCTGATGGATCAGCTTTCTCTATTTTCACTAGTGCTGGGCGGTTCCCCGGTTAATGCAGTATACCTTTTTTAGTTTCCCGTACAGTATGAATTTCTCATATACCGCAGCAAAAACAACAGCTGTCACACTTCAATAGGCAGCAAATTATATAATATTCTTCGCCACTAGAAGCGCTGTGGAGTGCTGTGTAAAATTTAATTTAGATTTTGCCTTTTTTGATGTTGTAGAATACACAGACTACCATAAAGCTCTTCCAGGAGTGCTGCCCACATTCAACGGACCGTGTGGTTTTAGTGGGAGGCAAGCCTCAGCGAGTGGTAGAGTGCATCAAGGTCATCCTTGATCTGACATCAGAG
>JAJAGP010006383.1:0-22191 GCA_025084515.1 Ancistrus triradiatus | reverse complement strand
TTACCTGGCGCAGGGCGTCTTCTTGCTTCCTCCACTTCCGTATCATTGATTCGTTAATGTTGAATTCTCTCGCAGCTGCTCTATGTCCATGTTGTACTGCGTGACTGATAGCGTTGTGTTTGAAATCCGCTTCGAGAATGAATGAATGAATGCACGTACCCTAATGCTGAAGCACATACCGTATTACTCCGCTATGCTGCACACTACGGTGACCGTGAGCATCGTAACCTACCAAGGCCGTGCTAAAACATTTTGACAGATTTATGAGCGCCGTGTACCATCTACAATCGGTTCTAGGTCAGAAAGCACAACCAGAATTAATTCATACATTAGACGCACCGCATTTTAAGGTGCACTGTCGATTTTTGAGAAAATTAAAGGATTTTAAGTGCGCCTTATGGTCCGAAAAATATGGTACTTCAGCTACTACTAAATGCACTCTTTTTTTTTTATTTACCAATCATTAACATCTGCTTTGTGACCCATTTTCCATACATCGAACACAACATTCATTGCACCACCTCTTCACAATCTTTGACCCAGTAGGCATTTATAGCTTGATCATCCTCTTGCCATGGCATCTGCAGGAACCTGAAGTTATTAGCACCTTAAACACACAAGGTGGCTCATTTTAAATCTAATTTAAAAGAATTTCTCAAAAGACAACGGTTTGAAGGAGTTTGCTATATTTCCGACTCGTGATCTTTTACATATGCACGAAAAAGTTGTCTCCTCTCCAGCAACAGCAGGCCTCCTCCATCTTCCTCTCTCTTATTCCCTCAGTCCCCCTATCCTCCCTCCTTTTTGCTCTTGCCCTGGCTCACTCAAGCACAACTAAGCCAGTGCTGAGACACAATGAGACCGTTTTACAGCAATCATCGCTTTTCACACTTGCTGATGCTCTTAAAAGCTATGGGGATCATGAACTTCCCTTACCTCAGTGCCTGTCTGACATAATATCCCCTCAAATTGAAGCCATCACCCAAACAAACTACTAACACCAGGTCTCACACTGATAAGCAAATCAGTTCCAGCTTATCTGTGGTGGTGCTGTCTGACAAGTAAGTGCAATCATATTGAAATGATAGCTCATTTATTTTCTAAACAGGAAAGGTACTGCACTACAAAAATAATGTATGATTTTTATGCAAAAGAGCATGTTGGGTAAAACATTAAAAAAATGGTATAGACCAAAGGTAGTGAGTGATAGCGTCATAGTGAAGCAACCCACCTCCAGTCTAAAATTAATTTAGATCCTCAAATGACCAGTTCTGATTCACCAGTCAGTTCAATAGAGAGAAAGAGAGAGAGATAGAGAGAGAGAGATTAAATGCACACTGGCATCCCTCTGACACAACATATAAATATACATCAGAAATTAATAAAGCTGGTCTTCATTTTAATACAGTCTCACAGTCCTGCTTTCCAGGCAGTGTTAAGACAGGCCACTTAGGCACTTAGGGGCTGGCAGGGGTTGGTCCGTGAACTCACTCCGGGCTAGCAGGCACAAAGTCAGGCTTACCTAATCCAAACTTCCAAATACTGATCACATTCTGATTATCCAATTAAAGGAAGACAACTCGGCCTGTGGTCCACTTTCAGGAGCTGTGGAGGCGCTAACATCAATTTTGTAAGTGCTTTTAATGGATTATGTTGGGCCGGATTTGGTCTCAGGGATAAGGAACAACTAGTCCTGCTCCTCCACATCACATTACTGTAATTGTATGGAGAAATTAGAGCACAAGATAAGCTGAGAGGAAGGTTCTGTGTCACAGGAGAGTGCCCGTGACTTTTCGACTTTGTATTTGGGAATCGTGCAGTAAAGGCAACGATGATATATATTAAACAAACCCATGAAAGTTAGGGGCACCACATCTCCGTTCAATAACCTGGCTCATTGTTATGCTGAATATATTGAATTTCACGAAAATGGACATAGATAGTTAATGGTTTGGTGATTTAACAATAGTGAGTTTTTTAAGCACATACTACAGCAAATTGCTTCGTAAACCAAGGCTCTAACTCACTGTTTTATAGAGGTGTCTTAAAACTGACATGACAAAATTGGTACTCAGTCTGTAATTCCCCGTGTACATACAGCATTATATATACACATGACTTATGGTTGGCCAGTGTGACAGTATATATAATGTGATGGTAGTAATGTGTGCCCTTGTAGAGATTAAGCTCAACCATTTCCACATCAGTAGTGAGTCATCTGCCACACAACAGTGCTGCTTATCTCAGATTGACTGGGCAGGACTGCGTTACACGTGGAAGAGAGATGTTTCACACACACAGCATTCTGCCCAACCCTATGATGATGCGGAACATGTAATTACAAGCCGCACAACTTCTGTCATGTAGTACTGAGCAGAACAATGTATCACGATTTCTACCACATTAAAATCAAACATGCTCAGCAGTCATGTAGCCAATTCACTCCAAAGTGCTGGCTACACTACGACTGAATTCATTAGTACAAGTATACACAAAAAAAACAGAAGAGAAGGTGACAATGCTGTGGATGTTTGTAAAGAATCACCACTGATCCATGGCAATTTTACTTTATTGGAATATTATGTTAATGAAAATACAAACCACTGAAAAAAAAACAACTCACCAAGAAAGAATTATTGGGATCGAATGAAACTTGATATGTGTGGATGTAATGATGACATATTTAAGTCTAAATCAGAAAATGTTGGGACGGTATGGAAAATGCAAATAAAAAATGTGTTCCTTCCATTTCCTTTGACTTTTGTTTAATTTTAGACAGAAAGGGATTCATTTCATTTGTTAATATTCATCCATTCCTGCATTTCAGGCCAGCGACACGTTCCAAAAAAGTTGGGACAGAGACAATTTAGGGCTAGTACGAAATACAAAAAACTAAATAGTAATGTGATTTAAAACAGGTAATGTCAACAACTGATTATAATCATGATTTGGTAGAAAAGCAGTTTCCATGAAAAGCAGTTTATCTCATTGAAAAGGTTAAAAACAATGTTCCTCAAAGAAAGACTTGAAGGGATTTACATATTTCTTCAGCTACAGTGCATAACATCATTAAACAATTCAAGGAGTCTGGAGGAATTTCAGTGCGTAAAGGCCACGGGCACAAGCTTAAACTGAAGAGGGGTGATCTCCGATCCCTCAGACGGCACTGCATCAAGAACCGTCATTCATCAATAGCTGATAAAACCACATGGGCAAGGGATTACTTTATCAAACCGTTATCAAGCACCACAATATTGAGTATAGTTGTACAATTTTCCTATGTACATCAGCAGGTCACTAGTACCAGCAGCTAAAAAGGCTCCCCACATCATGACACCTCTGCCTCCATGCTTAATGCTAGCAGAGATGCTAGCTGTTGCATTCACCAAGAAACAACTCATATTGTTTTTGAACGGCTTATTCCTGTTTTTGAAAACTGTAATTTTCAGAAGGTGGTCAGCTCCCACTCAAGAGGCTTTGGGCCTTTCAGATCCTTTCTTTCACACATCAACTGTTGTTTCCAAGCATTAATCTATTTGCTATGACATTAGCTTCTTGTAAATTTCAGAATAGCTGCAGTTGAGCTGACAAAGACCAGATATTTGGTTTTTGGCAGCAACCCCTGCACGATATTTTGCTTTTGGGAGTCGATTTTCTTTTTCAGATTTTATTTGTCACTCCTGGTTCTATTTAAGAGCCTGTTTTTAGTGACATGCTGCATCAGGTGTGGCAGATTACCAGCCAGCAACTAATCTTTTTAGAAAAAAAAAACAATAAAGAAGACATTTTGGAATATGTGTGATGTGCTAGTTTGAGTTTCATGTCAGCTATCTAAATATTTTAATGATTTTATCTTCGTGTACAAGAAGACCGTCTAAGTGACTTTCACCATTGCCAGCTTTTTCCAACCAACAGAATTGCTGTTAGGACCTTTTATTTTATTTTATGTTTTTGGAGCTGGCGTGTCAAAATGGAGTGGTCCTGGTACTCCACATTGCCTGGGTCCACAACAAATTAAGCTAAAATTTTTACTGAATTACTGAATCTTATTTATTATACACTATATGGCCAAAGGTTTCTGGATGTGCCTTCTAATTAGTGATCGCTGTTATATCAGTCACACTCACTGCTAGCATGTCCATAATATGCATAGTGAATTGGAATCTCCACAGAAAGAGAGTGGCAGTAGAATCTGTTGTACTGAACACTGATTCTCAGCATGGCACATGTACAGTACAGGTTTCCACCTCTCCAACAAATGAATTCACATCAACATTCTGTCCTGGTCTAATAAAACAAAGACAAAATAATGAAATAGTTTCTCAGCCTTGGTTGGCTGGGGACAAAGTGCCACCAACGACTTTCCTGCTTAGACTCAAGATCCTGGAGTGACTCTGTGTATCGGACTACTTAATGCCGATGTGCATATTTTACATTATTTTATTTGAACTATGACTCCAAGACTTATTAGTTTAGATAAATTAGTTTCATTCTTACATCGCCCAAGGAGATTTGGTCACTTTTTGAGTCTTGGTCCTCCCAAGGGTTCTTCCTCATAACACTTAGGGAGTTTTTCCTTGCCACTGTCGCCCTAGGCTTGCTCAATTTGGGATTGGACGTAGATATTCGAAGATAATCTAAAATTGTAAAGTTGCTTTGAGACAATGCTCCATTGTAAAAAGCGCTATATAAATACATCTGACTTGACTTGATCCAGAACTTGTGAGTCCTGTACCCTGACCTCAACTCCACCAGACACATTTGAGAAGAACTGGAATGCTTTTGCACCAAACAGTTCTAAGGACTAATTTGGGAGGAACTACACCCGTGAAGCTCCCCCAAGAAATTCCAAGACCTTTCTACAACAGCTCTAAGAACTATGAAAACGTTCCACCAGTGCGAAAACGCCTAGTGAGTCAGTGCTCAACCTCACAGTCATGTTCTAAAATCTATTCGAGAAAGACTTTAGATGGGCGAAGGCTGATGTAACAGCACAAGTGAAACAGTTTGCATAGTAAAAGTCATGTTTCCAGGTGACCCCAAATGTTTGGCCATATATTGTAATACAAGCAAAAGCAAAAAACAGAAGTGAAATGAAACACACTAATGTTTTAATAAAGCAAATGCTTTTTCAGGACATTAGGAAGGTAAATGCTGCATCAGGTCCCAATGCTCTGCATTCATATTAAATCCTGCAATGGCCCTCAGACATTTTATAATTCTGGCTTACCTCACATATTTTATCATAAAGCCAATAAGGCTTATCTAAATAGTTAACCTAGCACTTTTTGATTCCAGCTGTTTGAAGTCTTAATGTGTATGTGCGTGCACGTGTGTGTGTGTGTGTGTGTGTGTGTGTGTGTGTGCGCGTCATCTTTCTAATCTCTGTCTAATCGGTCTGTATGATAAAGGCCAGACACCTGACTCCATCAAGCGTGTATTATCCGCAGTACAACGTGGCACACAAACACACTTTTGTCTGTCTTTCATTGTGAGGACTGTCCAATGACATAGCATTACTGTAGCTAATTAATTCTACACCTAACGCCAACCTTAACATCAGTCACCTAAAGCAAATCTTTTGGCTGTTTCGGTATTTCACAAGAAAGGTGTTGTTTTTGAAATAAACAAAAAGTAATTCCTTTTTCTATCCTTGTGGGGACATTTGGTCCTCATAACGACATGTAAACTTCACCCCTTCCAGCCCACATACATATATATCCACACAAAGGAAGTGTGTTTGAATATCACAAAGAGCAGCAGACCTCGCCACTATCTAAATGCATTTGAACTAAAACACAGATTAGGAAACAACTAACTACAAAGACTTTGAACTCTAGCAACATGTGAAGCCTGTGATATCAAATCAGAAACAACGGCAGGATTTAGGTTATCTCTGGTACATCATTTAGGGAGAGATATTTATTTCCTATCAAGAGAAAGTCCGATGCTTTTTTCGCTTTAGTTATAAACTGATCTCGTGCGCACAAAGGGCCGATAAGAAAGGAAATGCGTTGCCATATTGTTGGACCATTGCAATTAGAATGGGGTGCCTGCGGCCAGTCTTACTGTGAGGTGTGTGTGTGTGCGCTTATGCACAGGAGGGACAACAGCTTTGTATAGGATAACCCATGACTGGTGGAGCTGTTTTTAATTGAGGTCCCATTGCCTTGAGCATGTAGCGTTTGTTAATAGCATATCCAATCCACTATCCCCTGACACAAAATATTTGCAGGGGACAGTGCATTACTTTAGACCCACCAAATGTGACAGTCATTTGTAGTATCGCCCTCTATTTCTCAGATTTTCAGGAGCATGTATCATTATGGCATTTTGTTAGGAAACTGTATTTAAAGACTTGTTATGCTTTGTACAACTTCTACGTACAACTTAAGTTGGAATTTCAGTTTAGCGGAGTCCCTTCTGGTACTGCACTAAAACATTTGGTGCATTGAAATGATCTGGTGTTCATTAAGCAGGAGCCTAACCAGCAGCACAGCGCACAAGGAGGAAACTGACCCTAGACACAATGCCAATCCATCTAAGGGCACATGTATATGCACATGCACACCCACGCACAGGGAGACTTTAGAGACACCAGCTGACCTAGTGCATGTATCTGGGAATGAGGGAGGAAAATACTGGACTGTGGTAGCCTAGTGGGTAAGGTACTGGACTATGGACCAGAAGGTCCAGGGTTCAAATCCCACCTCTGCCAAGCTGCCACTGTTGGGTTCTTGAGCAAGACACTTAATCCACAATTGCTTGGATTGTAAGACTGTATCAATTGTAAGTCGCTCTGGATAAGGGCGTCTGCTAAACGCTGTAAATGTAAAATGGCGAATCTGGTGAAAACCCAGGAGAACAAGCAGAGTCCGGACCAGGAATTGAGAGGCGGCAGCCCCTGTGCCACCCTAGTGAGAAAAGTGATACGGTGTTTACTTACTTATGGCAACATTTGGTCAGTGGTCAATGCTACATTGTACTGATTTTAGTGAAATATCTGTCCTAGTCTTTTCTCAGCAGGTGTTGATATTCTCAACAGTTCGTTCAAGTCTTCACACTGTCCAGATAAAAGACTAAATAAATAGTGAAGCAGCTCAGTAGCCTCAGCCAATATCGGCATTAAATACAATCTTCCGCTGATCAAATGACATGTTTTTCTGTTGCTGAAAAATGAAATGAAAAGAACTTAACCCCGTCTTTGCACGAAACTGAAATAAATTAGTTAGCATTTTTATACTTCATTATTTCATAAAGTCTGTCACCCAGTGACCAATATGCAGTGGAACCTCAGAATTCAATCTTAATTGGTTCTGGAAGGGCATTCGATCCAGGATACAATTCATTTTAGACACTCTGAGGCTGGGCCATAAGCCTACAGATTTTTACCAGTGTACTGGAATTTTTGTTTAAATTTGGGGGCAAAGAAATTCTGAACAGACTGTTCAATTGGTCGAATAAAGAAGCATTTGATTACCACTTTATCCAGTACTGTCTGCCCCTGCTTAGCAAAACCCATTGTCATGGAAAAGCAGGAGCAATAATGACATTTGTACCAGTTGCAGTGCTTTGGGGATGCTTTAAAGCTTTAAAAAGAACATCACTGAAGTAAATGGTGACATGTTGGCCATGACCAAATAACTGAAATGCAAACAAGGCACTAACCTTCACTAACCACATCCAGGGCACCAGCTCATCATATAGTGTGCTCACAGGTAAACTACTTTGCAGCCTGTGTTCATTAAAAAAGTAGGGGAGAAAGTAAACAATATACATAATGTATATAATAGATCTTGTTTAGTTTTTCACTGTCATTTTTACACAAAAAAAGTCATTTTGCCAAGTAGACTGAAGAGCTGCTGGCAATAGTAGAAGCAAATAACGTAATAGAAATAAATTAAAGAATTGCATATGACTGACCATTAGCTGTCCAAATGACAAGATGAAATAAGAATGTGGTGGGACTGTGGTAGCCTAGCGGTTAAGGTACTGGACTTTGGACCAGAAGGTCCAGGGTTCAAATCCCACCTCTGCCAAGCTGCCACTGTTGGGTCCTTGAGCAAGACCCTTAACCCACAATGGCTTGGATTGTAAGACTGTACCAATTGTAAGTCACTCTGGATAAGGGCGTCTGCTAAATGCTGTAAATGTAAATGTAAGACTTGTATTGGATACCATGCATTTCTCAAAGCCTTTCGAAAAACAAGACGTCCATTTATATTCCCCAAATGTAGCACAGAATAATGCAATCTTTCTTTAAAAATCGCATTTACATGCAAAGTTAAAATAAAATGTACCTAACCAGACATCAAGTGGAAGAAATTAAATTAATTTATTTGTCTTTATCGACCTTCAAAAGGTGGAGAGCTCAAGCTAAGAGAAGAAATGTATTTGTACATGGCTCAGTGGGTTGTATTTGAAGCTCACCTAAAAGAGTCAAATCAAAGTTGTGACTCAGAGCTGACTCGTTCACAAATAGCATCACTTCCACAACTGAAAGTAAGCAATTCTTTTCTCAGTTTCATTGGCATGATTGTTACAGTGGGTACAATATTACAATTACTCACACACTGATGTGAGCGACCAGCCATACTTTTCTTACGTTCTCTGGTGCAAGTGTACCAGCTGCAACTTGGTACTCATGCTCCCAGCAGCCATATTTGACCTCACATGTCCAAAGCAGGAATTCACAAACACCATTTAAATTCATTAAGAAAATATTGTTTTCTAAATGGGTGCTCATGTGATACAGCGACCTAAATATGCTAGCCGATCACCAGGGACCCAGCGATAGGATTGGCATTGATATCCTGCACTATATTCATTACTATCTAATGTTTCTTTTTCTTTTTTTTTTTTTAATATAATGGGTTTTCAGAGCAAATATTTATATAACCATTTGTTTAGTGGGATATTCAAGATGCCAGTACATGAAATACATTTGTGAACAGTGTAACTGTGGAAAAGTCTGTATATTGTCTATAAAGGTTATGGTATGGTTTATATATTGGTTTAAATGTCCTCATTTTATAATATGCATGATAAAAAAAAAAACTAAAAACCCCAAGAAAAATCACTATCGGAATAATCCCAAAACATATTTTCCCAAACTTCAGTCATTGTTGAGGCACTAGAGTGAAACATTTTAGACCTACTCCCACGGGATCAACTGAATTAAAGAAAAATACCATTTATAAGGTTTTTAAGAGTTGCAATTACTGACAAGAACTGTATAGCTTTCAGTTCTATTCTTGCTGTTGGGGAAAAAAAACATTAACTCTCCAGTGACATTAAACTCCACAGCAACTGTCAGCTTCTTTAACAGCTACAATGAGGTAGTTTACCCGGGTCCCAGTTAATAGGCCTTAAAAACACACACACACACACACACACACACACACACACACACACACACACACACACACACACTCTTACATTAATCAAGTCGAGCTGTGTGCACGCTTACTGCAATACATCAATTACCATGCTTTTTAAACAAATTCCGCCTTAGCGACAGACACCTTATTAGGACCCAAAGTAGAAGTGCAGGGGTAGGAGTAAAAGTCTATTAACACAGGCTACACCAGCGCTATTGTCTCCTATGTCCACAAACAAATTCGACTCTGCATTATAATTAACAAGTAGGAGAGAGCATCAGAGAAAAAGAGCTAGTGAGATAGGAAGAGCGAGTGGGTTAAGCAAAGGGGGGATCCATGTAACGACTTCCAGCTTGCTAATTTCACAAGATAATAATAAAAAAGGACATTGCTATGCATGGTCTGCCCTCCCTCTTCCACTTGCTGTAGCTCACCAGAGGGCTGCTGCCATTGTTCGCTTGAAAGACAATTAGACTCAGGAACATCAAACCCAAAAATGAATTTGCTAACCAACCCTGGGTACTCACGGTATTCGTCGCACCATTTTCTGAACTGATAGACAACAATCCTCCAAAGGCCCCTCCTTTTCAGGGCACAGAAGAAAACCAAAAGGCTGGGCAAGAAAGAAAATGAGGGGATGTTGTGGATTGGGGAGGGGGGTAGGATATCACCACCGCTTTCTGATTTATGCATCTCATTTTATTAACCTGAATTTTATTAACCTGCCACTCTTCTAGCCCCGAGCAGCAAATAAAGAAATACTCCAATAATGGCTGCCATGTATTCACATAGTTCAAAGTGGCTGTGTGAGTATGTGTTGTTGGTGGAAGGAATTTGAGTTCCTTAACAGTTCATCTTATCAATTTCCTTCTGAGGTGACTGATCCACTTTGGGGTTGTCAGTGGGGCTTCAAACCTCCACAGTGGCCTCCCCTTCACATTCCTCCTAATCACCACGCATAATTATTCCTTCAGCAATCTCACTAGGGGTCCCATAATACCAACACCAATTCCACAGAAAACAAAAAACACATTTTCCTACATGCAATACCATCGCTACTGCTGAGGGAATTGGAAATGAACAGAATGTGAACCTTTTAGGAATCCTGCATAATTTAGTGAGGAAGGGGAAAATGTAGATGAAAATCAGTCAATATTTGAGAATCTCACTCTCTGCTTCACGTAGGTGTCCCCATCAGCTAAGGGTTTAGCAGAGAAAGCTAGCCAGAGCTGGGACGAGGCACACCGCTGGGCCCGAAATAGAGGCAATCAATAGCTTTGACTGCACATTCTCCAGAGTGGAGATCATTGTCTTTCTGAGTGGGGGCTGAGATCTGATCTGTGGCTGCTGTAGATGGGGAGGGGACAGTGGGCCGGAAACTGGATGCCAACACTGGGACAAACATGCACTAGGCCAATACTGTGAGGTAATGTGGCAAAGAATAGAATTAGGAGAAAAAATAAAATGGTAGCTTAAAATATAACTGAAAACTAATTCATTGACAGTATTGTATTTTATTGCACACAGTACCCATTACATTCTAGTGTCCACAGAGGTGAAAAAACTGGAACCCGTCATTAATGTTAATACCCTAAGAAAAGTTAAACTATTCTAAATATTTGATATAATTTCATTTATAGGATCAGAACTGTTATCTTAATTAACCTGTGGATCATAAGACAAACGTTTGTAAACGTATTTAATCATGAAGACATATCTCCAGGCATTACTGTATAGATAAGTTCTACTTCATTCACTTCCGGGGTTCACGACTGCTGTTTGGGTCCCACAATCAGTGTTTGAGCATCCCGTTCAGATTGGGGATGGAAACCCATATTGATCAGTCCAGGAGTCAATGCCCATCAGGAGGAACCAGACCAGGCCATTAGAATGGTAGTCAATGACCAGAGTCAGCGAGGGCGTAACTTTAGCATGGCCTCAGAGACACATCAATGAGAACTTAATCCCACTCTAAGTGGCCGCTCTGATACTGCCATGCACTTTCTCAAAGGTTTCCTAGTGCATCAGGGATTTTTTTTCCTGGGGACGAGGTGGTGAGCATGCAACAGCAGCGGAGGAGGAATGAACTGAATTACACTGTTGCATACTGCATGGTATACATGCTGCATACATTGTTATTCAATTGTCTGAAATAGTCATTTAGGTCTGTGACATTTACTGAAAACATTGCAATTGTTTTTATTGAACACAAGCACTCAATTAATGCAGGTTTTGCTTCATTTATTTGTAGCTAATTCAGAAAACTGCATAACAGTTACAAATCTGGAAGGGAGATTAAGTGGTAATACATAGTTTTGTATAATTGTATAATTTTAGGTATCTGTACTTTACCTGATTATTTCTTTAACTTAATACTTTTTATTTTTACTCACTGCATTTCAAAGCAGAACTAACTTTAATCACTACATTTTCAGGACAGGCTCGTTACTTTAGCTTTTATGAATCTATTTATCTGTTTTACCTATCAATTAATCTTGTTTTTATTTAGATCATTCTAGTCAGGCATCTAATGAAGCACAAATTGTAATCACAGGTTTATACTTGACGCATTACAACTATCGCAAGGGTGCAAGCGCACTGATGCAGTCGTGGTGGATCTCCTTTTGTAGGCTTTCACTATTCACACTGTGCTTTGCGATTTTGAAGGAGCTTTTCAGGAGCAGATACGCCTTTACAGGCATTTAGACGCTACATCTATGAGAGATTATAGAGATACTCAGACGACTTACTTGAAACAGAAACGTCAAGTACGTCCAGACGCAGGTTCACGTGCCGTGTGCAGAGTCGTGTGCTACACTCTGAAAATATAAAACTTACAGAAGTCTTTCTAACACTTTCTAATGTTCAGCATAATGCATTCTACTCCCCAAAATAACTGTATATGCTTTGCACTGTTTTTATTAATCAGACAGTAGAGGTTTTCCAATTTCCCTGGGATGATCAATTCTATTTCTGTGATGAATATAAGAGGTATATTAAAACACTACATAATATTTTTAAATATTTCATTCAATTATAATGTATTGCATAAAAATGTTTCAATATTAAGTAGTGGTGTGGAGTGCAGTGTCGTGAACCTCTAGGGTTAGCAGTTAATTTGAAGGTGAAATTAGTGTCAGGTGTTTCAATCAATGGGATGACAATCAGGTGTGAGTGGGCACCCTGTTTTATTTAAAGAACAGGGATCTATCAAAGCCTGCTCTTCACAACACATGTTTGTGGAAGTGTACCAACAAAGAAGATTTCTGAGAGCCTCAGACGGAGTTGTTGATGCTCATCAGGCTGGAAAAGGTTACAAAATCATCTCTAAAGAGTTTGGACTCCACCAATCCACAGTCAGACAGATTGTGTACAAATGGAGGAAATTCAAGACCATTGTTACCCTCCCCAAAAGTGGTCAACCAACAAAGAGCAAGGCATGTAATAGTAAGCGAGGTCACAAAGGACCCCAGGGTAACTCCTAAGCAACTGAAGGCCTCTCTCACATTGGCTAACGTTAATGTTCATGAGTCCACCATCAGAACAACACTGAACAACAATGGTGTGCATGGCAGGGTTGCAAGGAGAAAGCCACTGCTCTCCAAAAAGAACATTGCTGCTCGTCTGCAGTTTGCTAAAGATCACGTGGACAAGCCAGAAGGCTATTGGAGGAATGTTATTGAATGATGAGACCAAAATAGAACTTTTTGGTTTAAAAGAAAAGCGTTATGTTTGGAGAAAGGAAAACACTGCATTCCAGCATAAGAACCTTATCCCATCTGTGAAACATGATGGTGGTAGTAACATGGTTTGGGCCTGTTTTGCTGCATCTGGGCCATCTGTCCATGAACTGAATCTCAAGAGAAGGTGGCTTAGCGACCCTAAGCACACAAGTCGTTCTACCAAAGAATGGTCAAAGAGGAATGAAGTTCATGTTTTGGAATGGCCAAGTCAAAGTCCTGACCTTAATCCAATAGAAATGTTGTGGAAGGACCTGAAGCGAGCAGTTAATGTGAGGAAACCCACCAACATCCCAGAGTTGAAGCTGTTCTGTATGGAGGAATGGGCTAAAATTCCTCTGATCAACAGTTACAGGAAACTTTCAGTCACACCAGATACTGAAAGCAAAGGTTCACATACTTTTGCCACTCATTAATATGTAATATTGGATCATTTTCCTCAATAAATAAATGACCAACTAGAATATGTTTGTGTCATTTGTTTAACTGGGTTCTCTTTTTCTACTTTTAGGACTTCTAAAAAATCTGAATTTTTAAAGTCATATTTATGCAGAAATATAGAAAATTCTAAAGGGACCACAAACTTTCAAGCACCACTGTATATGGTCATAACACCATTGCTGAAACAACAAATTTAATGGTGGCCTAAGACTTGCACATTACTGTATGTAGGCTGACTACTTGTAATCATGAAAATCTCATGTTTGGAACCCACTATACTATACTACAGTGCTCTACAACATCAATTTAGGCTAAATTAAAAATGGTGGCAGGCTCACACTCCTGTCCAAAAAGGTTTGAGTGTGGCAAAACCTAGGGGAAACCATCTGCTTCATGGATAGGGTAATAGTAATGGGTGCTTTGTAGTCTTTGTGAATTATTATACATTGTAATAAAGTAAAGAGTGAAACAATTTAATGAGCTCTAAAAACAAGACACAACTAAACAAACAAGGCTGGCCCACAGTGGATCCAGTAATCTGGCTGATGCGTCACTCTGTAGCCACTGAAGAGTCACAGTGGTCGTGCAGGGGCCCCACAGAGAGCCTGGTGGTCAACTGGTGGCGAGCTGAGCGCATGCTAATTAGCGCTCAGCTGAGGAATGAGCATGCATTAGCCATGCGACTAATCAATGAGAAAAACCACTGAGCAAACTCCTATTCAGTCATTTATTTTTAGTCCCAGCTAACCTCTGTTCCCCACTCTCATTAGCAGCTTAGTCTTGGAGGGGTGTGTGTGTGTGTGTGTGTGTGTGGGTGTGTGTGTGTGTGTGTACAGATGAAAGAAACAGGCACACAAATATCTTATACAGACACTGAGCCTCCTGAATTACCAACTCCTGGCCACATTAGATCCTATTAACATGCAGACCAATACCATGAGATGGTCACCAAGCATATAAATAAATTACCGGATACAAAGATGTGCATTCAGTTTTGATGTTGGTAGGATTTAGCAATACAGGCAATCCATACTAAATCAAAGCTTGGGACTACCACACTGTGATACCAATATACTAATATATCTAAAAACCCACGCTGTAAGTCTGAATTATGCCAGGTACGTTATGTGTAAAAACATTGTATTTTACATTTGCAGATATCAGTGGGGAACCCCCAGGGTCTTCTAGGCACTCAGAGATGGCCAAAGATTTCATGAACTAACACATATTTCATTTTAGTTTTTATATTGAGACATTATATTTCATTTCTATTTTAAAGAGTTGTATTTAATATATGATTTAATAATGCATTTAATATGCAGGAAGTCCCCAGATCCGTTCCTACAAGCATGGTTGTAGGTCGATTTTCATCATAATTCAATTCAGTTGGTGCAAGTAGAGTCTGGCGTAACCCGGGGGACCGCCTGTATTAAAATCTTTGTTGTTAGGATTTACATGGTAATGTACAGATTAAAATATTTACGACACAGCCTTTATCTCTAATTGGAAGTTATTTTCCTGGATAGGCACGCAATAAATGGCCAACTAGCGCTCTGATTGGTAGGGACATCAAGGAGACAATAAGACCTTACAGGTCCCGTTTAAGCATCAACACATTTATACCACAGTGACAGCTGTATCAAGCAGTCAGGTTGCCCTAAAAAGTCCTAGATGTACTGTACGCCACAGAAAGACGACAGGGTGATGCATGCATTCAGCAGACAAAAACTTCTTCTTGCTCGTCAGTTCAAAACAAGCTTATGATGCTACTGATCATTTCACAACAAAAAAAAGATCGGTAAGCACTTTAGATCATTGAGGTGAGACAGTGGTGCTTGAAAGTTGTGAACCCTTTAGAATTTTCTATATTTCTGCATAAATATGACCAAAAAATATCATTAGATATTTTGGTTCATATTTATGCATTACTTTGTGACGACGGCAAACTATTACACGCCTTGCTCTTGTCCTGACTGTGGATTTGGTGGGAGTCCAAAAAACTCTTTAGAGATGGTTTTGTAACCTTGAATTTTAACAAACCTTTTTCTGAGGTCCTCAGAAATCTCCTTTGTTTTGTACCATGATACACTTCCACAAACATGTTGTGAAGAGCAGACTTTGATAGATCCCTTGTTCTTTAAATTAAAAAAAACAGGGTGCCCACTCACACCTGATTGTCATCCCATTGATTGAACACCACTCGTAATTCAACCTAATATGTCTATTGGATCCATGTTCCTCAATAAATAAATGCATACTATAATAATAAGAGTAATAATGTATTCCTCGATAAATAAATGACCCAAGTATAATATTTTTGTCTCATTTGTTGAACTGGGTTCTCTTTATCTAACTGTTAGGACTTTGTGAAAATCTGATGATGTTTTAGGTCATTTTATACAAAATTATATAAAAATTTCTAAAGGGTTCACAAACTTAAGCACCACTGTAAACTGATAGTGGTGATCATTGTTTTATAGCTACCATTTTTAAGGGGACACTAGGTCTGACCCATTTGACACTGATTAAAGCAGAATATTAATGAACTGGAGTGCTGGTTGGTTTGTTTTGAGAAGTCGGTTTAATGATTATCAGTTTGTTGGATAGTTTTGATGTTTTAAGTGAAATGAGGTTTTTTTGAGAATGTATTGTGATTGCTTGATAAGTCTTATGTTATTTCTGTTTCTTGCTGCTGGAAATAGTGACAGCACTATGATCTGATGGATAATCTCAGTTGTTGGTAGTCTTTATTCATTCTGTGAAAATGACAATTTAAAGACAGCGGAAAACTACTGGCCATGTTTAACACACATTGATTATTTTAAATGTATATCCCCTCTTACATGCAAGTTCATTATTTATTTTAAATGTTTATCCCCCCAAACTGAAGATTCTAGCTGTAAAAGTCACGGTTTTCACCTCTGTATAATACACAGTTCATTCGCTCTTAAAAAAAACAACTTCCTTTACAGCAAGTTATTTCCCCCATTTTTTTCACTAGGGTTTTTTATTATAACCCTTGAGTATCAGTATTATATCTGCCTAACTAGACTATGTCAAAGATAAATGCATGTTCTGATTTCTCAGTCCACCTTTAGGATGAGATGGAGATGCACTGTAGAGAAGTGCAAATACATCCTTCAAGACGCATCTGACTGGGCAAAATCTGGCCAAATATTTTTCGACATTACAGGAAACAGCACAGGGATGCAGTGGTTAGAACAGATGCCTCAACGGCTCTACAGAACCCGGACCCCAAACATTGGACTCTGCCTGTGTGGAGTTTGCATGTCCTCCATGTGTCCACTGAACAAACTGTGATACGATCAGCTTCCACCAGCCTTAACTTCACTCTCTCATTACCCAAATTGAATCTGTGTAGTAGCATGTGACAGCCAAAAATCAGCATCACCACTGTATTTAACAGTTTGTATACAGCCACCTTCATCTAAACATTAACTCCCCAAGATGGCTTGCTTTCATTTTTTTAGCTTAATGAAATATAAAGAGATCATATAAGAGATACACAGACACATGAAAAGGCAAAGTGTGTAAAAGTCTTACATTTATTGCATTGCATGAGCCAAAATACTGATTGCTTCCTCAAATATGACAAAAAAAATCTCACATGGTACAGTGGGGGCAAAAAAAAGTATTTAGTCAGCCACTGATTGTGCAAGGTCAAACTATGAGAAACAAAATGAGAGAAACCAAAATATCCAGGAAATCACATTGCAGGAATTTTAAGGGAACTTAATTGTAAATTATGGTGGAAAATAAGCATCTGGTCAATAACAAAGGTTCAACTCAAATACTTTGTAACATTACTTTTTGTTGGCAAAATGACAGAGGTCAAATGTTTCCTGTAAGTCTTCACCAGGTTGGCACACACACTGTAGCTGGTATTTTGGCCCATTCCTCCATGAAGATTCTCCTCTAGAGCAGTGATGTTTTGGTGGGCAACACGGACTTTCAACTCCCTTCACAAATTTTGTATGGGGTTGAGGTCTGGAGACTGGTTAGGCCACTCCAGGACCTTGAAATGCTTTTACGGACACTCCTTTGTTGCCCAAGTGGGTGTGTTTTGGGATCATTGTCATGCTGGAAGGACCCAGCCACGTTCCATCTTCAATGCTCTCACTGATGGAAGGAGGTTTTGGCTTAAAATCTCACGATACAATGGCCCCGTTCATTCTTCCCTTTAACACGGATCAGCCGTCCTGTCCCCTCTGCAGAAAAACAGCCCCAAAGCATGATGTTTCCACCCCCATGCTTCACAGTAGGTATGGGGTTCTTGGGATGCAACTCAACATTCTTTTCCTCCCCAAACACGACGAGTTGAGTTTTACCAAAAAGTTCTTTTTTGGTTTCATCTGACCAGATGATATTCTCACCAATCCTCTTCCTGGATCATCCATATGCTCTCTGGCAAACTTCAGACAGGCCTGGACATGTACTGGCTTAAGCAGAGGGACACGCCTGGCACTACAGGATCAGAGTTCCTCTCGGCGTAGTATGTTACTGATGGGAGCCTTTGTTACTTTGGTCCCAGCTCTCTGCAGGTCATTCATCAGGTCCCTCCGTGTAGTTCTGGGATTTTTGCTCACCGTTCTCATGATCATTTTGACACCACGGGATGAGATCTTGTGTGGAGCCCCAGATCAAGGGAAATTATCAATGGTCTTGTATGTCATCCACTTTCTTACAATTGCTCCCACAGTTGATTTATTCACACCAACATGCTTGCCTATTGTAGATTCACTCTTCCCAGCCTGGTGCAGGTCTACAATTTTCTTCCTAGTGTTGTTCAACAGCTCTTTGGTCTTGTCCATGGTTGAGTTTAGAGTCTGACTGTTTGAGGCTGTGGACAGGTGTCTTTTATACAGATAACGAGGTCAAACAGGTGCCATTAATACAGGTAACGAGTGGAGGACAGAAGAGCTTCTTAGTCTACTTATTTTCCACCATGATTTACAATTAAATTCTTTAAAAATCCTACAATGTTATTGACTAAATACTGACTAAATCCAGTGGCTGACTAAATACTTTTTGCCCCACTGTAGGAGTCACATCGATGAATATTGCATGGTACCACTATATTTAAAGTAAATACAGTGTCGTGAAGGCACAATGTGTCTTTAAGTGTTGTGTCACTATTCATTAGTGCAAAGCAATCTGCTTTGCTCCAAAGGCTCTTACCACTCCCCAGTTCATAAAACAAAATTTTTAAGTGTTGCACTTGCCACACTGTGTTTTTTTTTTCTCTTTTTACCCATATAGACTGCTGTTATTTATTCTCTCTCTCTCACTCTCTATCTCCCGTTCCCTCCTCTCCTTTATCTGTTGTCCTTTTGGGAATAACAGCGATTAACTAAAGTAAACTTGGCTTTACTTATCGTATTATGCCCAGGAAGCCTTGGAACAACTAGCAGCTAAAATAATTTGCATGCAAATGCTTAATTCAGAGCCATGAACAGTGTTTGGCTTAGCCGAGTCTTCTGTTAGTGAGAGAAATTTAATGTGTGTTGGGATTTTGGCAAGCACTAAACAGGGGAAACACGCTTGCTTTCTCAATTCACCATCTATTTGCTGTTTTCCAGCTTAACTAGACAGAGAGATCATAGGCTACACTGTGGGATTTTGCTTACGATTCAATTTATTTTCCAGTTTCACAAAAAAGACTGTGGAAAATTTAAGCCTGTAACTATGGATAAATACTTGTGTTAAATCCTGGTAAGCAGCAAGGGGTCACTTTTTGTTAAGGAGACACACTAGGATGTCAATGGTTTCACAGTGCAGTGTCCTTATACGATATATATGGACATGCACATCTGAAGGCCTGAATAACCTGATAGTTGGCCCCGAATTTGGACAGATGGTAAAACAGAGCAATTGTATATAGAGCTGTGTAACCTCTGCTGACCCATTACTGAACACTGAATGGCACAACTAACAAACACTGATAATATGTAGAACTGTGATCAAAGAGGTTAAAGAGTCAGAGAACTGCAGAGAAAAGAACAGGCCAGTATATCGCACACACATATTACCAACAGCTTTTTTTTTTTTACATACACCCAAAGGATGAATGTAAGGAGACAAATACAAAGGACACACTGACCAGCCACGATATGGTCATACAGAAATTGTTTTAGCAAGCAAATTAAAAAGTGACAGAAGAGACAAAAGCTAGAGAGGAAGGATGGAGATAGAGTTACTTAGAGAAAGAAAATAGAGCCTTCGATCCAGCATGCATCCCCCTCATTGGTGATTAATCAGCCGACTCACAGCTTGGTGCACATTAACCAGATAATTAATAATTTCTTAGGGGATGCCAGCTTGGCAAGTGTTTTATCAACCTGAGCAAGGGGAGGTGGGGGCAGGGAGTAGTGCTGAGGAGTGTGTGTGTGTTGGGGAAGGGGTGGCTTGAGGGAGCTTGAGAACCATGGGATCAGCTTTATCATTCAAAATGAATATTCATGAGGATTTGAACCCACAACCCACTGGTAATGAGTCCGAAGCCTCGTGTGCTAATTCTTTACCTATCTGGGAGGAGGTCGTGCAAAAAGGACAGGCCATACATATACACTTGCAATCAGAAATATCCAACCCATCACTTTGAAAGGAGCATTTAACAAAAATTTACAACAGTAAGTCCCAGAAAACAAAGAAAGGATATTTATTGACAGAGAAATTCAGAGAAAGTTTTCATAACTTTGGGTTTAAATAAAAAAAAAAATCAATCTCCAACCTCAGTACTTGGTGGAGCATCCTTTGCCGTGATAACGTCTAATAAGCAATTTCAGTAAATGCTGACAAGCTCCTGACACCTCTCTCGTGGAATCTTTGCCTATTCATCTCGTTCACAAATTTCCAGTTCAGTGAGGTTTGATGGCTTGCATACTGCAACTGGTTTCTTTAAATCCCACCAAAGACTTCCTATGGGATTTACATCTGGAGACTGAGAAGGACACTGCAGAACTACCAACTGCTTGTTATTTTTGTGAATCTATGATACCAATCACACGGTCAAGATTGCCAGTCCCTGCAGCACAAAAACATCCCGACACCTTCGCTGACCTACTACCATACTGATCCTGGGGCCAGTGTTCTTTGGACACAAGTCTCACCTTTCTTGCACCATATGGTCAAACAGTTACAGTTTTGTTTTGTCACACTATATAACCATGTCCCAGAACTCTGCAGGCAAACTGGCAAATACCTACTGGGATATTTCTGTTGACTCTTCTTGTCTTTCTTGGTAAAAAGACTGGACCAGTTATACAGTCTTTGGTTGTTAAGTGATCTTGACATTAAATAATTTGTCCTAGCTAGTCCTAGAACCATTGTCCTGAAGAGATGGCTAAAGCCTCCCACGTTCTCCCACAGCCAGGTACGTTTGTGCCATTAGTTCTGAACTTCCCAGTGGTGTCCATAGGAATTTTCAAGGTTTGGAAATCTTCTTATACCCATTGCTCTTTTGGGGCAATTAAATTACCTCTGCATGCAGCCTTTGTGACAGGTCCTCAGTGTTCACCATATTTGCAACACACCTTGAACACATCCCTGAGTGGTGTTTATACAAACACATTACAGCTGAAGTAAGTTATTGAGTTGCTAATGAGTTAGTCATGCTTTAACTCAACTTCAGGTGAAATAGACCAGGAGTAGGTTATAAAATCAGCAATATTAAACAGGGATTGAACAACTGTGACATGGTAGTATTAAGCAAATATGCTGCCACTCCACATCAGATCCAGAGCTCTAAATACTACATCATTAATTGTCTTTGTTCATTTATTGTATAATTTAATTGAATAAGCAAGATCCAGCTCTGCCGAAAAAAATATTATGAAGCCTGACTTTCTTTGGTGGGTTGAATATTTTTGATTGCAAGTGTACCTATTCACCCATTGTCTTGGGGTCATCTTTAATTTTGCTCATTTTAAAATGGAGACTTCAGAGAAACACACCCTTGCTTTCTGATGTTCTACTAAGTAAATAAATAAACTCCTTTCAGCCCAGAATGCAAAGCTTCAAATAGATGATCTGACCGTGTTTTTTTACCTCAGTTCACTGGATGTCAGTTAAACTTCACACTGAACTTTTAGTCAATTATGATCCATTGCATTTATTTTAACCAAAGAAAGCAGTTTTATTATCAGTGTTAAAGACATAGGCTCAGTTTCAAATATTAAAACTAGGGTTATGACTTCCTTCCTCAGACATTATGCATAAATATACAAGTTTTTGTAACTATGATTTCTCACAAGACTACTGAGGTTTGTCACAGCACAGTGGTGGGTTACTGAAGTCTCAAGGCACGCTCAAGTCTGTGCCACCTTCTGGCTCTGTTTTAGTTACAGTGGTGATTGAAACACTTTTGAATTTTCTATATTTCTGCATAAATATGACCTAAAACAACATCAAATTTTCACACAAGTCCTAAAAGTAGATAAAAAGAACCCAGTTAAACAAATGAGACAAAAATATTATACTTGGTAATTTATTTATTGAGGAAAATGATCCAATATTACATATTAGTGAGTGACAAAAGTATGTGAACCTCTAGGATTAGCAGTTAATTTGAAGGTGAAATTAGAATCAGGTGTTTTCAATCAATGGGATGA
>JAJAGP010006382.1:0-22193 GCA_025084515.1 Ancistrus triradiatus | reverse complement strand
TTACTGGAAAACTGGGACATGGTTTTACTAATGAACTGGTACAGGGTTTTAGGTGTAGGGTTTTTATGTCTGAGATTATCAGAGCTCTTATTAACCCTCTGCGGCTCTATGACCAAAGAAGAGTTATTATTTTTACAATTGACTACAATTTAGTTTAATATGGACTGTGGTAGCCTAGCGGTTAAGGTACTGGACTCTGGACCAGAAGGACTCTGGACCACTGTTGGGTCTTTGAGCAAGGCCCTTAACCCACAATTGCTTGGATTGTAAGATTGATATGAAATGTAAGTCGCTCTGGATAAGGGTGTCTGCTAAATGCTGTAAATAAAAATGTAAATGTAATATCTGACTCCAAGTTCAATATAGTTTTTAGATGTGTGGGGTAAAGAGCCCCAGCATTCACTTTAATAGTTATCTCCTATTAATATTTTACTCTAGTTCAGAGGCTCATACCGACGTGCAGACTCAGTGTATATTATATGACGCACAAGTATTACACCTTACTTAAGTCTGTCAGAGGTCGGTTACAACGTGTCTAGTGTATTAATGCATTGTTAGTTCAGAAGTTTTTATCAATATGCCAGCTAGACTCGTATCAAGATCTAGTCTTTCACATATGGCAGAGGTTAACCGTTAACATGTCTAACTACAGCTTTCAAGAGATCTATTATTACACATACATTATCTGTCTCAGAAAGGACTACTAGAAGACTAATATAAAGAAAGGAGTAACAGTAAATTTATTATAAAAGACAGATAATAATAATAATACAGAATACAGAAAGTAAAGACATCACAAATAATATAAACTTACAAGAGATGATGGATCGTGATGGTAATGAGTGTCGGCCTCTGGAGAAGTTCTGTGTGAGTCATTCGTGAAATCTTAACTAAAAAGCTTCTCTGGTCCTATAGCTACATGTCTTTATACTATTTAGAAACCTTTGATCTAACAAGAGGACAAAGTCATCACATGGGTGTTAGCTGGCTATAACAATATGGAATTTGCATGCAGGTTGGTGTGTGTGTCTTGAGGTGAGAGTGGAAGGAATGACAGGGGGGGAATGAAGGTTCAGTGAATTCTACCTGTGGAAATAAAGGTAGAAAAGGTGAGATGTATACATGTTATATGTGCAGTTGTGTTCTACGTGTATGCATTTCTACATGGCTAGTCATGTTGTGCGGTTATTTTGGCTTGGATCTTTGTCAGTCGGGACAATGATGATGAATTTCGGGGGATGGATGGACCCTGAATCATAACAGATCAGGGTTGAGTAGATTGGTTCTGGAGCTACACCAGGGGGCCACACTTTGTAAACTGGTTAGTAAATTATGAGACAGTGGCCCCTTGAAATATTTCCACCCCAATTTCCCACATTTCAGCTTTTGATTCATTTCTGTGTGCTGTCCTAGTCCAAGGCAGGTACTCTCCATGATCCTCCTGATGTCGGGAATCCATGGGGCTGCTGTGGTTATTTTGATAGGGACCATGACACTGTTAAGTAAGTGCATTGCCTTGGATAAATCCCTGTATCAGGGTTTTGATTGTTTCCAATCGCCTGGTAACTTCAGCTTATTGGTCATTACAGGGCTTTCATCAAAAGCGTGCCGGAATGTGTTCTCTAGTGCCGTGAACCTTAGCAGATATGCAAAAAGAATCAGTCCAAAATCAGAAGTCGAAGAAATGAACAGCTTTATTGAAATTTCTCGAGCAAAACCAGAATGGACCGTGCGTCAAACAAGACAGTCAGCCACGATCTGATATTCAGTGATTCCCAGGGTCCTTTTATATCAATTTTACCAGGTCCCCTCATCTCACACCACAGTTATCTACAAAACATGCCCATCTGGCCTGCCTTGTAGATAATGGTGGAATTCCTTCCCATACACACTTTTTTATATATCAATGGTGACTCTCTCTTTCTGTATCAAGTAATATATTCACAAAATATTACTTAGCCATATACATTGCGTGGTTATGCCAAACAATTATGATCTAATACATAATTAATCATCTTTACGGCCTGTCCACTGACCAAGCATTCAGCAGCTTACATACGTAACCACCCCACCCCTCACTGAAATCTGGGCAGAAGAAATTGTTTTGGAACACGGTGTGAGGGCACAAGGCCACATCTCAACTGTAAACACCTTTTAGTCCCATCATTGACATGCTGCAGAAATGGATCAGAAACTCAGTTGATGGGCCAGATGTTTTGGAATCAGAGCTCTAGGCAACTTCTTAATTACACATTTTCCCATAACACACTGGGCACTTCTGCAAGTTAACAATCTTGGTTACCTCGGAAGCTCAGACCATATTTGGGCACTGACAGTCCAAACCAACTCTGGGCACTTGTTTATACTTCCCAAGCAGCTCTGATAACAAGACCAGGTTCTAGTATTACACTGAAATTATCTTTGTCAATTTCTAATAGCTTTTCTAAATATGTTACAGTCTAATTAAATATATGAGTTATTCGAACGTTCATACTGATTATATTCTCTTTATTAGCTCTAAAGTCTGACCACTCAATTTGAGGTCCTCTGGGATCCACAGATTCAGACACATGCTCGACCTTGAAGATAAGGGCACAGAGCACACAGCTCTCAAAACAAAACAGAGATGAGCCCACAATTAAAAATGATCACACAATGAAAATGATTAACCTAATATATGATTTCTAGTGCTTAATGTGATTTCTACGTAATGATTAATAAACATGCAAAATAATGTAATGAATAAAGTGATTAAACATGCAAAAACTGAATAACATAAGAAAAGTCCCACTGATGCTACCACACTACATTTCAAGAAATCACGTCCCCTGTTTGATTCTGTCCCTTTTCCGTGAAAGCCAGATTTTTGACGGAAATTCTTTGACCTGCTTTGTAATTTAAAGCAGTCATCTGTAATGTTTCTGAGTTTTCCGCAATATTTACACCTTTTTTTCAACTTTACGTCTTTTGGTGTTTTCTGACTGTCCTTGAGACCTGTTGAATTGTGGCAACATGGTTTTTATTATTCTGATGTTGCTCCATGTCCATTACCCATCTTACAGTTGCATCAAACGTATTTGATGGAGGATTAGCACCTAGACTGAGTGCTCGCTGCACGTGTGGGCCGGCATTATTTTTTAGTTGTTCTATGAGGATATGATGATCTCTGGTTGGTTCGCTTATGCCAGAGAACTCTCTGAAAGCTATCCATAGACGTTCAGCGTATTTCTCAAATGGTTCGTCACCCTGTTTTGTTTTCATTATCCGGCTCCACTCGGCTGGAACATTGCCCCGTATGTCCAATAAGGCCTGTTTTAATCTAGCTAGTACCTGAGCATTGGTCTCACCGTCTGTGCGGTCCATGATCGTTCCGTTACAGAGATCTTCAGGAGCCTTTTGTTGCCAATTCTCTTGGAATAGTGGTGAGCACAATTGGCCAAATGTCACATAATTCTAAAGTAAAAGTATTGGCTTGCCACATTAGTCTATTCCAATATGGCTCAAAAGGGCCGGTTTGGGGAAATGTGGCAACTTTATCAGCGTATGCCATACACTCTGAAAAGTTTAACTGCCTACTAATGTCAAATTTTTCGCCATTGTGGCCAGTCATAGTTTTTATCACAGCAATTTGTGATTCAGTGGTGTCCTTTGTCAAGATGGGGCTGTTAGAGTTAGGAATACATTCGAGCCTTGGAAAATTTGCAGCCAACATGTTGTTGTTTTTATGACAATTTGGACTTTTCCCCCTGAGCAAATGCTGATGTGGAGGCCTGGGCCTGTCCGTCTGTTCCAGCCAACCTTAAATCAACAGCTGGATGCAGCCGAGCAGCACCATCTCCACTATGCCAGCGGTTCTTACTCAGGTTGGCACTAGCAGCAAATGCCAACACATTATCAACGTTACCTGGGATCTCAGGACTTTGTGAGGATGTGTTAGATCCTCACAAATTTTACAGTTATGTAAAAAATAATATCACGTCAGGTTTTGTCCGACAGGTTCTATCTTAGCTGAATTAGGTTTTACAGTCATATGAAAAATAATATCATGTCGGGGTCACCAAAAACTGTAGGGTTTTTATGTCTTAGATTATCAGAGCTCTTATAAACCCTCTGTGGCTCTATGACCAAAGACGGAAATAGGACGCAGTCGAAGGATAGATGCGTGTTATTAATTTTATGATCTGACTCCAAGTTCAATATAGTTTTTAGATGTGTGAGGTAAAGAGCCCCAGCATTCACTTTAATAGTTATCTCCTATTAATATTTTACTCTAGTTCAGAGGCTCATACCGACGCGCAGACTCAGTGTATATTATATGACGCACAAGTATTACACCTTATTTAAGTCTGTCAGAGGTCGGTTACAACGTGTCTAGTGTATTAATGCATTGTTAGTTCAGAAGTTTTTATCAATATGCCAGCTAGAATCGTATCAAGATCTAGTCTTTCACATATGGCAGAGGTTAACCGTTAACATGTCTAACTATACAGCTTTCAAAAGATCTATTATTACACATACATTATCTGTCTCAGAAAGGACTACTAGAAGACTAATATAAAGAAAGGAGTAACAGTAAATTTATTATAAAAGACAGATAATTATAATACAGAATACAGAAAGTAAAGACATCACAAATAATATAAACTTACTGTGTTCTGTGTGAGTCGTTTGTGAAATCTTAACAAAAAAACTTCTCTGGTCCTATAGCTACATATCTTTATACTATTTAAAAACCTTTGATCTAACAAGAGGACAAAGTCATCACATGGATGTTAGCTGGCTGTAACAATATGTAATTTGCATACAGGTTGGTGTGTGTGTCGTGAGGTGAGAATGTAAGGCCCCAAGCTGTTGGGAATGACCGCACCTCTGGTTTGAGGAAATGACACTTCTCAGTCCCAGGCAAATGGTGTCTCATACCGGTCAAAAATGAGTGTCCGTTCTGTGCGTTATCGTGCAACCATTGTACAGCGCTGTATGTCTCACCACCTTGGTCTCCTTGAAATATGGATCTCATAGATACCAAACATAACATAAACACAAAAACATTCTGAAACAAAATAGCATCTGCCACAAGGACAAGGAATGTCTTTGATACTGGTAAACTGAGACAGGCTTGTATTGGTGACTTATTACCAATAGAATCTGTTCAAGGTCTGCTCATTATCTAACTGCTATTTTGTTATTTTAAGCCACTTTCATTAGAACAATACATGTAACCATATCAGAGCACGTCTGAAGCATGCTGTTTTAAACACATTAGTCTTTATTTAATACAAACTTACAAAAATACAAGCTTTATGTACAAACCCGATAAACTATCCAGCACTGTACAACAATTAATTGATTAAGAATAATACAAGTGTTTATGAGGTAGAGGTCTGGTTCTGGTTCTGGTCCTTCTGACCCTGGTACAGCCTGATGATTCCTGAATCATGCAGCTTCTTCCATGTCGCAATCTCCAGGTTGTAGTCATGGTTAATAAAGAAAATCACTTCGGTTCTAATGTTTCTTTCATAGTAGTAGTTGTTGTATTTTTGATGATCTTCAGTAATGAACCCATATACATCCACCTAATGCAGCAGGAGAAAAGAAAATAGCATATAGGAAATACTATTTAATCACAGAAATAACAAAATAAAATCCTAAAAATAAGGCTCATATATAATAATAATAATAATAATAATAATAATAATATAATAAAAAATACAAAACAATTTATATCCTATTAGTGTATTCCTGTTTGCCTTTTTTACCTTTAATTAATAAATATTAATATCTTTACCTTCATTTAATAAATATAAATATTTCTTAATTGCTTCTAGTATAATAATAGTAATAAATTTAATAGTAATGTTAATAATAATCATAATATAAAGACAAATATAAAATACAATGAAACACCTGTTGTTGTAATAAATTCTTCATTACTACAAAATAAAACTATAACAGTAATTAGATAAAAACAATTAATTTATTTGTCATTATTATATAACAGTAATAATATTTTCTTTAATATTATAGTTACATTATTATCCTATATAAAGAAGATTATAAAATATAAATAATGGTATTTCTTATTGTTAATTCTATTATTATTATTATTATTATTATTATTATTATTATTATTATTATTGTTATTATTATTATTGTTGTTGTTGTTATAAGGGCAGTATTGTGGCACGGCAGTTAGAGCCCTGCTATTTTCTGGTCAGGACCACAGGACCAGTGCATCACATGGCCAGTAGGGGTCACTGCTGCAGCACAGACAGATGATCCCTCACTCAGACTGACCTCCCTCTAACCTGGCCGAGGGTTATTATTAGTATTATTATGTCACTCTATGAGGAATGTCACTCTTTCATTTTAGTCAGTTTATGATGAAAGAGCAACTTTTGGATAACAAGTCAAGATAAACAGTAACTGTAAGCTTTATAGCGCAAGATTGAGACAGGATTGCAGGATTTCTATCATATGTGTATTTGCTCACAATATCACAGGTGTGTAGAGCCAGGAAGAGTGCAAAAGCTCCGTTAGTGGGTCTGTAGATGTGCCAGTAGGGTGCCTTCAGAGACTTTGATTCAGGAATCTGGAATAAGGTTAGAGATGGTTTTGTGAGAAGAAGACAAGGGATGAAGTATAAGAGCTTGCTGCTGCTGGAGTCACCAAAACGACATGGATTCAAAATCAACCTCTCCAAACCTGTTCCCGAACATATCTGAGAAAGTCAGGATGAAGAACGTAGAAGTTCTCCTCGGTGATGTTCTGCTTGAAGTTTGAGTGCGGTCTAAAGAGGAGACAAACATTAAAAAACAAACCATAAACAAACATAACTCAGAAATGTTTTACAACCCCAAATCAGAAAAATGTTCAGACAGTATTGAAACTGCAGTGTTTCTTATATTTCATTGCAGACAGTATAAACAGTACAAAAAGAGTCCTTTTTTCCTTTTTTTCCCATTTCATTTGGTAATAAACATCCATTCCTGCATTCCAACACTCTTCTCACAACACTTTTTGTTACGTGGGATCTAGGATCCCACAAGGAATTTATAGTGGAACCCTAACGCAAACCGATGGGCCAACCAGACAATGACGAGTTTAAGTGTAAATGTGGAGGTGGTTGCCGGCAACGGGAATGTCGAGTCCAGGAAGACGGCGACGGACGTGCGGAGAAAACAAAACCACGACGCAGGCTGATGGTGAATGGAGGAAACCAGGGCTAGGAGGAAGAGAGACTGGCAAAGAGTACCAACTGAAAATAGCACGTCGTGAGATCCAAAAACGAGCAGTATAAAGTACCAAAGCTAAAGGCTAGGTAATTAAGCATATTGGTAGTAGCATAATGCTACTTGGTCCAGGTTGGACAAATAAGGTGTGACTCTTCTTTTAAAAATATTTTCCCACCATCAGTTTTGGCTACACAAGTATTTGGAGAACTGCTTTGAAGTCGGATATATGAAAGAATGTTTACTTCTTTATATTTGCCAACACAAGCTGGATGGGGCCAATTCCTTCAATCCAAATAAAACTTTATTGAACTCATTATAATGTGCTATTTCCAACAGGTTCCACCCTCATTTTGTATTTTACGTCTTACCTGTAACCTCGGTAGAATCCACTCGTTAACCTCGTTTTCGGAATCAGGCCCCGAATCCAATCATAGTCTCTAAGACCTTCAGGAATCAGGACATATTTGATTCCCTTTGGGTTTAAATGGAAATGTGTTAGATTGTCTGTTATCTGGCATTAACTGCATACACAGATCTATGAATCATATCATATGTAATAATAACCTTACTTTTGGGAAACACACTTGTATTAATAGGATTGGTAAAAATATTTAACTGAAAACCAACCCAGTCAGAGGTAAATTTCAAAAGAAACTTATACAATTACACCAGTCATTCTCTCACAAAGGTTGGTTATTCTAAAAAGCTCTATTTCTAGTTACTTGCATTAGTCTCCTAGTTCCAGTACAAAACTACAGAAGCAAGTCAGACACTGGACATGAAGATGTGAATTTTTGATCTATTAGCATACAGACTTTTCCTTTTTTTTTTTCGGTTACTACAACAAAATCATATCAAGTCCCTTGTAAGGGCATACCAAACCTCAATCATTTGGAATGCCTTTGAAGCCGTACTTTGGAAGGATACCCATACCCTGGCTTAAGGAAAATGAAGTGGGCACATACACAGATGTTTTATTTCCAACATCGTCCTCAAAGCCATTTATGACGGCGCCATTTACGCTGTGTGGAACAAACAGGGCAATAAGTGATCATTATCAGGGTAACTCTGAAACCTAACCACTCCAGAAGAGCAAACGGAAAAGGTAACAGGGGCTTTAAATAATGTAAGGCAGAAGCTTCAGGTAGGGTGAAGGGAACTTTTCTCTTCTCACCGGAAAACATAATCATGGGAGTCGATTTCTTTTCCCATTCTGGAGCCGTTCAGGGATGCCACCCAGAGCCTACTACGGCACATCGAATACAGCCATCTGGTGAGCCTTTGGGGCACGAGTAACAGCCTGGTACTCTTGGGTTTAGGGATCAAATCAACTGCTGGTTTTATGTATCTTGGAGATGCACATAGAGTAATGGAAGTCATACGGAGAAGTCATGCAAAGTTCACAGATGCTGTGTTTACATTTACCTTTACATTTACATTTGTTTGCTGATCTGATATTTACATATAAAACAATAAAGGCAGGGTGGAGTGTGGATAATGTTTTTGCACTTAATGCTTACGGTTGGTGGTAATGTTTATATTCCATGAATCCAAACGGGTTGTTGAAGTGCGACAAGCCGATTTGATTCCAGGTGTTCACATCGAGGTGACCGTTGTATAACCAAAGCTGGATATGTCCCAATGTGGCATTCCCCTGAAACTCTTTATCCTTAATCCTTGGAGTGCTGGAGAGACTTCGGAACAGACCTTAACACAAGAGACTGATGGTGTCACTCACAGAGGGAAATGAACTACACGATATATGACGCTCACCAAAAGAAGGCATTTGCACCGGACTTCTGTTCTTCTCCATTCCTCATGTAATCCTCTTCAAAGTCCCACTCTGCCCTGCTTGCTGAATTTTTGTTCCTTAAGCAGAGGGGTCATAACAGTCGCATGTGTAGAGCCGCCTAACGGAGGAGATCTTACAAGAGGCTCCGGTGCTCCTGTCCCAGCCGATTTGTTGGTTTTTCCAGCGTTTGTTGGTAGATTCTCGTAGTATTGAGTAGTGTTTCTCGTTGTGTTTCTAAATTCATCTTTCATCCAAAGGAGTCTTGACTTCATAGCCAACCTTGTAACTGTTTGAAAACTTTCATTAAAAAAAACAAAACAAAATGAAACATTACTAGCGAATAACTCATGACAGTTTTTGATTTTTCACATAGAATAATGAGCTCCTCATCCTTCATCATCACCAGCATTTTCGTCTAACCCTTCAATAGGCGGCACAAATCTGAGCTGAATCAGTATATGGCAGTAATGAACTCACCCAGACCATTGTTCAGGAACCTTTTTCCAAATTACTGTATAAATCAGGAGGCAACTGAGTAAGAAGAAACAGACAGCAGTGATCCGGCTGTTCATGGCTCAGCAGTGACCTGTCTTGTCTCAGGTTTGTTTGAATAGATAAGTGTGTGGTGCTTAACGACGTTTACTCACCCTCATACCAGAGCAGGATGGTGGGGAGGGAGTAAACCTGCAAATAACGAGCCAGGATTCTTCTGGCAAAAATTAAGTTATTAAAGAAAACCATTGCACTTTAACTGTATAAAAACATATTCATGCATATTTAAGCAACGTTGTTTCATTTCTGAAATAAATTAAGCTGTCAGATATTCTACAAATTTAGTGAGATGTACTATCAGTATTTTTAATTAGACTTTCTTTTGTTTTAGTTTAGAAGGCTTTAATATCTAAATCTAGCTGTACAAGCACTAAATACAGAACTGGAACAAATGACTGTAAGGTTACATGGTGAGTATGAAACATAAATGTTCTTATAACAATCAGTCAGAGCCATAAACAACGTGATGACTAAGAGCTTGAACATTTTATCATTTAGGCTTCCTGTTGTGAGATTTATACAACCTATTATCACCCAAACCTTGAATTTGTATGCATTTTAATTTCTCTTAGTTTTGGGTAGTATTAGTAAAAGATAAATATAAATATGAATCAGGATTTTGCGTTTGTAGGAATAATCCCAGAACCTGTTGGACTGTGTGAAACGCTACAAATGACATCAACAGGTCTACATTAAACAGAATGAAGTGTAATAGAAGACTTTATATATAAAATAGAACATGTAACGTTGTCATATGGGGAAGCAGGTTCTGGGTTATAGGTTATTGGTTAAAGGAGAACTCAGGAATCACACCATGTCTCCAATCTAATGCAGGTCATAGCACCTCTCAAACCACATACAGCTTACTAAGTGATTGGTATTAGTGATGGATTCTATTGAATTATTCCATTTTGTATGTCAGAAGACAAAACAAAAATGTAAAACTCTTTCAACTGTGAACACACACATCGTAGAGTTCCTGGTTTACCAAAGGCGTGACTCTGTGAAAACTCATGCAATAATGATAACATCAGCTATAAAAATGCAACAAATTCAATTCACATGCCGTCACATGTGTGAAATATATACATTTTATGAGTTTCTGACAAAGAAATAAAACGCAGGACAGGGTTCAACCCCAGTATACGCATAAACCAGCAGTGTATTATGGCTTTTAAATGCTCTTTTATTTTCTCTAAAATGTTAGTCTACCTGTTATTTTATTTTAATAATTTTATTCTCTGTTACCATCTATTTAGTGTGTGCTTTATGAAACTATTACTGTAAACGTATTTATTATGATAACTGAGTTAATTCTTACAAATAGCATCTAGGTCACCCAAGCAGGTCGGGTCCCTATTTTGAGTCCTGGTCCTCCCAAGGTTTCTTCCTTATAACGTTTAATGAGTGTTTCCCTTTCTCCCTGTTGTCCTAGGCTCAAACTGGGATTGACCATAAAATTTAAGGGATAATATAAAATTATAAAGCTGCTTTGAGACAATGTTCCACTGTAAAAGGTGCTATAACAATAAAGCATACTTGACTTGATATGAATAAAATATGTATTTAAAAGTGATTTAAAAGAAACGGAAATGTGCATAAACTGATCTTCGAAGTGTCTGCATTGCAGGACAGTTATTGTTTTAAACATTTCAGCACCAATTACTTATTAAAAGACAAATATACATTTATGCATTAGATAATCAGTTGCAGTTCCTACCAAACTGTACAGTCTGCCATTAATTTTTTTGGGTAAATACACTTATTCTATTTGTGACTCGGTGGTAAGAGCCAGCATTTGAAAGGGCAGTGCCCAAGGGCTTCAAATCCAGAGAGGTGTGTTTGAATTGGCGCCCTACCCAGGGTGTACCTCTGCCTGTGCCAACGAATTCTGGGTTAGACTACAGACCCTGCCTGGTGACCCTGACTAGGATACGTGGGGTAAAACGCCACGCTAAACTTCTGTTCTTAAAGTCTGAGACATTAATGATTAAAATAAATACACAGTTGAAGTCTCTTCTCAGAACCTGAACAGGACGTCCCCAACCCTGGTATCAGAAGTATGAAAAAGTTTGGGCACCCCTGATAATTTTCATGATTTTAGTTTATAAATCATTGGTTGTTCAGATCAGCAACTTGAGTTAAATATATCATATAGCAGATGAACACAGTGATATTTGAGAAGTGAAATGAAGTTTATAGGATTTACAGAAAGTGTGCAGTAATTATTCAAACAAAATTAGGCAGGTGCATAAATTTGGGCACCCCAACAGAAAAATTACATCAATATTTAGTAGATCCTCCTTTTGTAGAAATAACAGCCACTAAACGGCTTCCTACAGCTTTCCAGTCTGGATTCTGGTTTGAAGGTGCTTTGGACCATTCTTCTTTAGAAAACATCTCCAGTTTTCAGTCAGGTTTGATGGTTTTCTCCGAGCATGGACAGCTCACATTTTCAGTAATATTCATGTCTGGGGACTGAGATGGCCATTCCAGAACGTATTGTACTGGTTCCTCTGCATGAATGCCTTAGTAGATTTTGAGCAGGGTTTGCGGTCGTTTTGGCCTCGGTGCCACGTTGTCACTGATTCTTGAACATTGTTCTCAAGAATCTGGACCCGATATTAACTGGAATCCATGCGACCCTCAACTTTAAACAAGATTCCTAGTACCTTGCACTGGCCACACAGTTCCCACAGCATGATGGAACCGCCACCAAATTTTACTGTGGGTAGCAAGTGTTTTGTCTTGGGATGCTGTGTTCTTTTTCCGCTCCTTGTTATGTCCAAATAACTCCATTTTAGTTTCATCAGTACACAGCACTTTATTCCAAAATGAAGCTGGATTGTCCAAATGTGCTGTTAGCACACCTCAAGTGACTCTGTTTGTGGCGTGTCTGCAGAAAAGGCTTCTTCTGCATTACCTCCCATACAGCACTCTCCTGTGATGTGAAAAGTGCGTGTATAGTTGAACGATGAACAGTGACCACCATCTGCAGCAAAGATGAAGGTTGTAGGTCTTTGGAGGTGGTCTGTGGCTTGACTATGACTGTTCTCACCATCCTTCGCCTCTGCCTATCTGAGATCTCTTCTTGGTCCTGCCACTTCGGGAGTTTCCTTAACTAGAACTGTGCCTGTGTCTTCCATTGCCTCACTATTTTCCTCACAGTGGAAACAGACAGCTGAAAATCTCTGAGAGAGCTTTTCCCTTTCCCCTGAACCATGATGTTGAACAACCTTTGTTTTCAGGCCATTTGAGAGTTGTTTTGAGGCTCCCATGTTGCCACTCTTCAGAGAAGATGCAAAGAGGAGAAAAACTTCCAATTGGCCACCTTAACACTTTCTCATAGTTGGATTTACTTGTGTATGTAGATCAAGGGTCAATGAGCTTACAAAACAAATTTTGTGTTCCAATAATTAGTGCTAAAGGTATTCAAATGACAAGGGTGCCCAAATTTATGCACCTGCCTAATTTTGCTTGAATAATTACTGCACACTTTCTGTAAAACCTATAAACTTCATTTCACTTCTCAAATATCACAGTGTTCATCTGCTATATGATATATTTACCTGAAATTGCTGAGCTGGACAACCAATGATTTATAAAGAAAAATCATGAAAATTATCAGGGGTGCCCAAACTTTTTCATACGACTGTATCAGAAGTATCACCTTCAATTTGGTCATGCTCATGAAGCATTCTCCTGAGCCTGGAAACCGCCAGGACATTGGTGAGGTCGAAGGGCATGACCAGGTACTCAAAATAGCTAATTGGGGTGTTAAACTTCGTTTTCTATTTGTCACCCTCCCTAATTCGGACCTGGTGGTAGGCGTTCCAAATATCAAGCTTAGAGAAGACGGTGGCACCATGAAGAGGCTAAAATGCAGAGCTGATCAAGGGTAAAGGGTACTTATTCTTCAAAGAGATCTGGTTCAGTCCTCTATACTCTGTACAGGGTAGGAGGGTCTTGTCCTACTGCTCAACAAAAAAGAAGACTGTCCCTAGTGGAAACGAGGTCAGATGGATAACGCCTGCGACCAAAGTGTCCAAGATCTATTTCTGCATAGCCTCCTTTCTGAACATGATTGTTCGCAGGGCCTCTGTTAGTAGGTATATGGCACAGTCATATGGGTGGTGTGGCAGCAGGGACTGGGTCCAGTCTTTGCTAAATGCCTCATGGAGGTCATAGAATTCAGGGGTAATGTTGGACAGGTCTATAGGCTCAGGGTATGCTCAGAGGGGCTGATATTATGTCCTGCTGGTGTCCAGTTAAACCTCAGACAACTTGAATGGCAAATTGATTTTCCAACCAACAATCCTCCCAGCCAACCAGTCAATATGGAGGGGGTATTGAGCTAACCACGGGTAATCCAGATCCAGAGGAGTGTGAGAGCGTTAGTGGTATGAAAGGAAATGTTTTCTTTAGTGGTTGCCAGACGACTCAGAGAACAGGAGATGATATATGGGTTTACATTGGCCAGCTGCTTCAAATCCAAGCAACCTGTTTGAAATCACATCATTAATATTGTTTTGCATTTTCCATACTTGTCCCTACTTTTGTATTTTTTTGTAAATGAATTAGTAGTATCAGTGAATGTATTATTTTGATTTATTAGAGTAGTATATTCAAAACAGACATTTTTATCATTAGAGTAAACCAAAAAACATAAAAACTCTTGGCAACACTAAACCCGCACATTCATATGGTCCCTGGATTACAAAAGGCAGGGACCATATGTGTAAAAACTCATGCAATACTGATAAACATCAGCTATTGAACACTTAACACCTTCTAGAAGCAGTATAATATATTAAAGTTTGATGAGCTTTTTAACTAAGAAAGTAATAACAGGATGTTCAAAACCAAAGCAAATTCATTTAGTTTCAATGTCAGGTGGCTTGACCACATGAATTAAAATATACAGTACATTACTGTGCAAATGTCTTGCTGAAGGCCACCGTTTAGCAGTGGTATAATGGCCATATATAATTTATTTCTTCGATTATTATCTCTCTAGTAGTAATACAACCAAGACAAATACAGGAAACATATGTTTTTCATATGTAAAAAACAGAAAAAATCAACAAAAACAGTTTATACAGGCTACAGTGTAAATATTTAGTGTGACCTCATCTTACACTTGAGTAATGGCAACTTTTTGGAAGGGTAACAGAGTGAAAGGTCTAGGGTATGATTGGAATGAAGATCAGTGGAAAAGGGTATAATGGACTGACGAATTCAAGTTGTCGACAATATGTTATCTATGGCCATTATACCATTGCTAAAACAACACATCTAATGTTGGCCTAAGACTGTTGCACATTACTGTATATCTAAAAGCGATTTAATATACATGAAGTCTGCATGTCCTCCCCATGTCCACGTGGGATTACTCCGGGTACTCCAGTTTCCTCCAACAGTCCAAAAACATGCGTGTTAGCTTGATTGGTTACGTTAAATTGGCATTGACTTGAGCGTGTATATATGACTAGTCTTGATGCAATCTTGTGTTGTGGTGGAAATTTCACCTGTTAAATTCACAAATTCTTATTGGACAATTCCTTGTCAGGATGCTGCATACTAGGAATGCTAGAGGACACTCTTGCTCCACTATAGCTCTCTCTAGAATTCTGGCTTATCATTGATCTTCAGAAAGCTTAAAACAAAGGCCTTTCTCCAAGTTTCAGTACATGACACATTTGATCACTCTAGGTCTATTTGTTTACTCATTAAACAACAACTGCAATTAAACTAGTTTTCATGTTGATTAGGCACTAATTATCTAAATTACACTTGATGATTGAGAATGAGAATGGCACATAAGAACTCATAAGAATCTTCAAAACGTTATATCCACTATAACAGTTCTTGATGACATAATCCATGTCTGTGTCATCAGTGTTGCACTGACAAGCATCGGGGAGTCCATCCTTACCATGCCAAAGTGATCTAATAATTCTTTTTGCCAGTTCTAATAATACTTATGTCCCCCAAAGTCTGCTTGTACAACTACAAATAATCTACAAATAATCCTGAACAAACCAAGAAAATATCCAGTTTTAAGGATCACTATACATTATAAAATAGGTATATTAAAAGTATTAAATCAGAAATAAAATCATTTCTACCACAGTGTACAGATGTAACCTCGTGTGTGTCACTGAAATAGCCACTAATGCTGATTGCAATGATAAATAAATCAATAAACAAGCAAATAAACAGTAGCTACAGGTAACAGTCATCTCCTCCTCATCTGTCACCCTGAACCCTGGATTCCTGCCAGGTTGCATGCGGAGTTCTCTTCTTTACTCTGTATTTACTGATTGCGTTCCTATTTATATTTCCAACTCTATTACTAAGTTCTGGGATGACGTCACAGTGATAGGTCTACTCAGAAACAACGATGAGACGCCCTACATAGACAAAGTACAGCACCTGGCTGAGTGGATACCAAACATAACATAAACACAAAAACATTCTGAAACAAAATAGCATCTGCCACATAACAGTACAAGCCTTTAATCTATAAGATAATCACATTTTTTCCTACAAGGAAATAAAACAGGAATGTCTTTGATACTGGTAAACTGAGACAGGCTTGGATTGGTGACTTATTACCAATAGAATCTGTTCAAGGTCTGCTCATTATCTAACTGCTATTTTGTTATTTTAAGCCACTTTCATAAGAACAATACATGTAACCATATCAGAGCACATCTGAAGCATGCTGTTTTAAACACATTAGTCTTTATTTGATACAAACTTATAAAAATACAAGCTTTATGTACAAACCCGATAAACTATCCAGCACTGTACAACAATTAATTGACTAAGAATAATACAAGTGTTTATAAGGTAGAGGTCTGGTTCTGGTTCTGGTCCTGGTCCTTCTGACCCTGGTACAGCCTGATGATTTCTGAATCATGCAGCTTCTTCCATGTCGCAATCTCCAGGTTGTAGTCATGGTTAATAAAGAAAATCACTTTGGTTCTAATGTTTCTTTCATAGTAGTAGTTGTTGTATTTTTGATGATCTTCAGTAATGAACCCATATACATCCACCTAATGCAGCAGGAGAAAAGAAAATAGCATATAGGAAATACTATTTAATCACAGAAATAACAAAATAAAATCCTAAAAATAAGGCTCATATAATAATAATAATAATAATAATAATAATAATAATAATAATAATAATAATAATAATAATAAAAATACAAAAAAATTATATCCTGTTTAGTTTTTGCCTTTTTCACCTTTAATTAATAAATATAAATATCTTTACCTTCATTTAATAAATATAAATATTTCTTAATTGCTTCTAGTATAATAATAGTGTAACGGTCTGGGGGTCTGACAGGCAAGGAGACGAACGCAGAATGGAAAAAGGGGGATTTATTAGAAAACAATCAACAAAAGGCAAACACAGCGAACAGAAAAAGCAAGGGACCGAAAACGGGTATGAAACGAAAATGGAAACGGGTGTGAAACATAAACTAAGCCGAAGCCGGAAACGGGTAGAAACTAAACAAAACAAGGAAGTGACCGAAAACGAAACTATGCCTTACTGGTACGGCGCGTAGGGACGCGGCGATGAGTGGTGCAGCGCGTAGGTACGCGTCAATGAGTGGTACAGTGCGTAGGGACGCGACGAGCATAGAATGCCATAAAGGTGAGGACGCAATATGAGGAGCGGTACGTAGGAACGCAACCGACAGCAACATTAGTCAATAATCCGCAATCTGTGTCTCTCGCGGGCGTCCTTTTGTATGAAGCCCCACAGCTGAATGCAATTGACAATTTGATCGCCGTGGGGCTTCCTGATAGGTCCGAGACTCGGCGGGGCGGTGCGTGCCGCCGTGGAGCGTGACAGAGCCCCCCCCTGAAGGAGTCCGAGACGAAGCTAGGACTCCAGAAAGGGACCCCCGAGTACAGGATCAACTCAGGGGGTCGCCTCGCCGGGCGGACTCTAGGAGGGGACCGCCAGCAGTCGGGCGGCTGGAGAGTGGAGTCGACGACGAGAGGCTGACGAGCGGAGTCGACGACGAGAGGCTGACGAGCGGAGTCGACGACGTGAGGCCTGACGAGCGGAGTCGAGGACGAGATGCTGAGAAGCAGAGTCGTGGACGAGATGCTGAGAAGCAGAGTCGTGGACGGGATGCTGAGAAGCAGGGTCGTGGACGAGATGCTAAGAAGCAGGGTCGTGGACGAGATGCTGAGAAGCAGGGTCGTGGACGAGATGCTGAGAAGCATTGTCGTGGACGAGATGCTGAGAGCAGGGTCATGGACGAGAGCTGAGAAGCAGGGTCGTGGACAAGATGCTGAGAAGCAGGGTCGTGTCTAGGCTAAAGACATACTTATTTACGCAGGCTTTTGACTAGATTTTAGACCAGGTTGCATGGCTTGGGTTGCTGGGGCCGGAGTCTGGAGTCATCTCTGGCCTGCCTGCCTTGTCCGCTTGCCGGGAGTGTCGAGTGGGCGGTCTGGCTGAACTAGGCTTGGGTCCTCGTGATCTTGACTCATGCATCCTTGCCTTAGAATAAGGGCAGAGCTGGGGTTCATAGTCAAAGAGTCTTATGGTGATCAGAGACGTTGGGTTGCTGTCTTCTGCCGCTCGTGGGGTTGCCAATGTCTCATGTGATCCCTCTTGGCTGTGTTTCCTACCAGTTCTCCTCTTTCTAGCTTTCTAGCTATGCTGCTATAGCTAATGCTGCCGGGGTGGTCTCATGCTACACTTGGCATCAGTGATTGACATGGCATCAGTGATTTTTAATAGACACTGTGCTCTTAATCAATAACTAATTACATTTTCTGTTTTCTCTCCGAGCTGTGTTCCGGGCAGTTCCGGCCCCACACATGATGTTCATCTGATGGGAGCTCCACTGTGCATAATTCACATTTTATTCGACCATGACTCCATGACTCACATGACTTTAGTTTCGCTCTTAGATTTATCATCTATGCCGCCCAAGGAGGTTTGGGTCCCTTTTTGAGTCTTGGTCCTCCCAAGGTTTCTTCCTAGAAACTAGGGAGTTTTTCCTTGCCACTGTCGCCCTAGGCTTGCTCAATTTGGGATTGGACATAGTTATTAGGAGATAATCTAAACTTGTAAAGTTGCTTTGAGACAATGCCCATTGTAAAAAGCGCTATATAAATAAATCTGACTTGACTTGACTTGACTCGTGGACGAGATGCTGAGAAGCAGGGTCGTGGACGAGATGCTGAGAAGCAGGGTCGTGGACGAGATGCTGAGAAGCAGGGTCGTGGACGAGATGCTGAGAGGCAGGGTCGTGGACGAGATACTGAGAGGCAGGGTCGTGGACGAGATACTGAGAGGCAGAGTCGTGGACGACGAGAGGCTGAGAGGCAGAGTCGTGGACGACGTGAGGCTGAGAGGCAGAGTCGTGGATGACGTGAGGCTGACAGGCAGAGTCGTGGACGACGTGAGGCTGACAGGCAGAGTCGTGGACGACGTGAGGCTGACAGGCAAAGTCGTGGACGACGTGAGGCTGACAGGCAGAGTCGTGGACGACGTGAGGCTGACAGGCAGAGTCATGGACGACGTGAGGCTGACAGGCAGAGTCGTGGACGGCGTGAGGCTGACAGGCAGAGTCGTGGACGACGTGAGGCTGACGAGCAGAGTCGTGGACGAACGTTGAGGCTGACGAGCAGAGTTGTGGACGACATGAGGCTGACGAGCAGAATCGTGGACGATGTGAGGCTGGAGAGCAGAGTCGTGGACGACGTGAGGCTGACGAGCAGAGGACGTGGACGACGTGAGGCTGACGAGCAGAGTCGGGGACGACTTGATGCTGGAGAGCAGAGTCGTGGACGACTTGATGCTGGAGAGCAGAGTCGACGGCGTGATGATGCTGGAGAGCAGAGCCGATGGCGGGATGCTGGAGAGCAGTGCCATGGACGGGATGCAGGAGAGCAGAGCCGTGGACGGGATGCTGGAGAGCAGAGCCGTGGACGGGATGGATCTCCCTGGAGGGGACAGTCTCTGAAAGGTCCTCCCTGGAGAGGACAGTCTCTGGACGGGTCTCTGTGGAAGAGACTTTCTCTGGACGGGTCTCTGTGGAAGAGACTTTCTCTGGACGGGTCTCTTTGGAAGAGACTTTCTCTGGACCGGTCTCCTTTTGGAAGAGACTTCTCTGGACGGGTCTCTGTGGAAGAGACTTTCTCTGGACGAGTCTCTCTGTGGAAGAGACTTTCTCTGGACGTGTCTCTGTGGGAAGAGACTTTCTCTGGGACGGGTCTCTTTGGAAGAGACTTTCTCTGGACGGGTCTCTTTGGAAGAGACGGCCTCTGGGAAAGCCTCAGACATGTGCACGGCCTCTGGGAAGGCCTCAGACAAGTGCACGGCCTCTGGGAAGGCCTCTGATATGTGCACGGCCTCTGGGAAGGCCTCAGACAAGTGCACGGCCTCTGGGAAGGCCTCTGACATGTGCACGGCTTCTGGGTAGGCCTCTGACATGTGCACGGCTTCTGGGTAGGCCTCTGACATGTGCACGGCCTCTAGGACTGTGGACGCCCTGGATACAGCCACTAGATCTACTGACGCCCTGGAGGCAGCCACTGGAACTGCTGACGCCCTGGAGGCAGCCACTGGAACTGCTGATGCCCTGGAGGCAGCCACTGGAACTGCTGACACCCTGGAGGCAGCCACTGGAACTGCTGACGCCCTGGATGCATCCAATGTTCCTGCAACAGAAAGCCTGGGAGCATGCACTTGTATGAATGTCCGTGGTGCAGGAGTGGGCACGAATGTCCGTGGTGCAGGAGTGGGCGTGAGCGGGAGAGGACCGACCGTTGGCGTCGCGACAGTCCGTGGTGCTGGAATCGGTCTAGAGCAAGGCGCAGGGGTCGGTTGTGTCATAGGTTCCACTACAGACTCGGTATGGTCTAGGTCACGAATACCCAATAGAGGTTTGGATATGGAACTAGAGCAGGTAGAAACCGGGTTACCGGACGTTAGATACGAACGCCGATGCTTGATTAAGGCGGTCCGGCTGGTGGCAAGCTGGGGATCCAGCACCTGACCAGCCAAAGCCGAGGGGGCAGGGCAGACAGGCTCAAAAACACTGGGACCTGTAGCTTCGATGCCCGGGAAGCCCCGTGGGAAGCCAAAAGCGAACTCCAGCATTTCCAGGAGCTGCCCCACGGTTCCAGCCCAGAGCATCGGCCACAGCTGAGTAGCCCAAGTTAGGGCTTCACCAGTTAGGTGAAGAACCACCAGAGAAATCCTGGTATACTCGGATTCCATCGGGACTACACAAAAGTAATGAATAAGATCCTCAATGAACAGCCGACACTGGGTTGGATCGCCATTAAAACGGCCGAGGAGAAAAGAAAAGTCGGGGGAACCTGCCGTCTCCATTTAGGCGGGTTATTCTGTAACGGTCTGGGGGTCTGACAGGCAAGGAGACGAACGCAGGATGGAAAAAGGGGGATTTATTAGAAAACAATCAACAAAAGGCAAACACAGCGAACAGAAAAAGCAAGGGACCGAAAACGGGTATGAAACGAAAACGGAAGCGGGTCTGAAACAAAACCGAAAACAGGTGGGAAACATAAACTAAGCCGAAGCCGAAAATGGGTAGAAACTAAACAAAACAAGGAAGTGACCGAAAACGAAACTATGCCTTACTGGTACATGCCGTCACTTCCTTGTAGGGACGCGGCGATGAGTGGTGCAGCACGTAGGGACGCGACGAGCATAGAATGCCATAAAAGTGAGGACGCAATATGAGGAGCGGTACGTAGGAACGCAACCGACAGCAACATTAGTCAATAACCCGCGATCTGAGTCTCTCGCGGGCGTCCTTTTGTAGGAAGCCCCACAGCTGAATGCAATTGACAATTTGATCGCCGTGGGGCTTCCTGATAGGTCCGAGACTCGGCGGGGCGGTGCGTGCCGCCGTGGAGCGTGACAAATAGTAATAAATTTAATAGTAATGGTAATAATAATCATAATATAAAGACAAATATAAAATACAACGAAACTACTGTTGTTGTAATAAATTCTTCATTACTACAAAATAAAACTATAACAGTAATTAGATAAAAACAATTAATTTATTTGTCATTATTATATAACAGTAATAATATTTTCTTTAATATTATAGTTACATTATTATCCTATGTAAAAAGGATTATAAAATATAAATAATGGTATTTCTTATTGTTAATTCTATTATTATTATTTTTATTATTATTATTATTATTATTATTATTATTGTTGTTGTTATAAGGGCAGTATTGTGGCACGGCAGTTAGAGCCCTGCTATTTTCTGGTCAGGACCACAGGACCAGTGCATCACATGGCCAGTAGGGGTCACTGCTGCAGCACAGACAGATGATCCCTCACTCAGACTGACCTCCCTCAGACAAAGCCACTTGTGCCTGTGTGATGCTCCAACCTGGCCGAGGGTTATTATTAGTATTATTATGTCACTATGAGGAATGTCACTCTTTCATTTTAGTCAGTTTATGATGAAAGAGCAACTTTTGGATAACAAGACAAGATAAACAGTAACTGTAAGCTTTATAGCGCAAGATTGAGACTATTGCAGGATTTCTATCATGTGTGTATTTGCTCACAATATCACAGGTGTG
>JAJAGP010006381.1:0-22195 GCA_025084515.1 Ancistrus triradiatus | reverse complement strand
GACACGTTTCTGGATGTAGGCAACATCAATCTTACTCGTTCCAGGTAGTCCCACAGATTTTCTGGGGATTGTCTGGGCCAGTCCAGGTGTGTGGCTGCTCCTGAATGTTCATTGTGCTAATCAGTCACATCTGCAGCTCTGTGAATGCAAGAGTTATAATCCTGGAATACAGGGGTAGGAATGTTCTGTTCCTCGGTAAGATAACCAGCAAAAGGTAAAACCTGGTTGATCCAGCAGCTCCGTGTAGGCATTGTGGTTCAGATTTATTCTCACTTCAACCAAAGCACCCATTTCCTCATAATTAAAATGCCCTGAACATCACAGAACCTCCTCCAGCGTGAACCACAGCTTGGTGGTTAGAGAACATGGTTCCAGTCATGAACAGTCCAGTTTTTGGGTCTTTTTTTACCCGCTGTAATCGGGCAAGTGAGCAGAAGTGAGCAAATGCCTCTTCCATGCCACTCTATTACATATGATCATGGTATGCAGTTCCCTGTGGAGTGTTCTTTCAGAAATTTGTTCTGAAGGACCTGCATTGCAGTTTTTGTCTTGAAGCAAATCGATTTTTATTCATAAGTTGATATCTTACTGCCTTTAGTGTCTGATACAGGGATCTGATCTAATCTTCATGTCTCTATCAGGCTGATGAGGTGTGGTCTTACAGAGACAAGCTGTGCAGCTCTGTCCTCAGTTCTCAGTTCAAACTTCTCCAGACTGAGAGATCTGGACCTGAGTCATAATAACCTGCAGGATTCAGGAGTGATGCTGCTCTCTGCTGGACTGGAGAATCCACACTGTAACCTGGAGATACTGAGGTGAGATCTTACACACAGTTCAGTAGATCTGCAGTCCATGTGATTATCCAGTCAGCAGTAAGCAGTTTCAGTGCTGATGTGATTATGAAGTAATAACCAGTGAAGCGGAGATAAACTACTGCTTCTTTTTTCTGATTAATTGAAGTGCATTAGGTTTGGTGATGAAACAGAAGCCACACAGCTGGATGTTTAATTCATCTGTTCACTGCTGAGCTCACACTGCTAACAGATGTTTCCCTCTGGAGCTCAGTCCTACACTCTAATACTTCATCCACTGGGTGTTTTTCTTCATCTCTCTGTAGGCTGAGTACATGCAGGATAACAGATGGAGGATTTTGTGCTCTGGCTTCAGCTCTGAGATCAAATCCATCATCACACCTGAGAGAACTGAATCTGATGTTCAATAATCCAGGAGAATCAGGAGTGAAGCTTCTGTCTGATCTTCAGAAGGATCCAAACTATAACCTGGAGAAATTACAGTGAGTTACTGATTTAGGATCCAGTTGTATTTACCAGGAGGAACTTTCTTACCCCCTGATGGGGTAACACACTGCCCCCTTGTAGATGTGGTGTCCTTAGTATTGATCCCACTTTCCACACCTTTATAACCCACCTGTGTCGGTTCTTACATCTATGATGAAACCCAATCCCACAGAACCAGAATGGAGCTGATGTTATTCCTCTGGATGCTGAGACATGGCTGTAGTTTGTTCAGGCTGCTGCTGAGGTGCATCACGTGGTGCTGTACTGCCCCCCTCTGTTGATGGTGGTACTGCATGATGTGGATACAGTATATGGTGCTATATTGTGTGTGTGATTGTGTAACACGGGTTGTGGTTGTGAGGCATGTGGTAGTTCATTGTGATAAGCATGTGATCATGTCTGATCCTTCTGTTCTGTTTTCTCTGTTCCAGAATTTAACATTAAGGACAGGAGGAAGAGTGACAGCACAAAGACCAGCACACAGGAATGGGTTCTACATGCGCTATCAGGATCATATTGGTCATGTCTGACCTCACACAGGTGGTGTCTCTCTACATGACCTCACATCCTCTACAGCAGTGACTGTAATGGCTACCTGAGGCAGAACAAGCTGAAAGCTTTTTATTTCTGAACTAAAGCTCGATCGGTTTGGTACAGGGCTTTTGGTACAGTGCTCATTTAAGAACATCTGCAGAAGATGAAGCTCTGGTGCAGGTTTTCCTCTAATAATATTTGTCCTGAAGTTCCTGATTTCCACTCTTCTTCATTCTTCCACACTTTTTTTTGGTTTATTAGAAAGTAAGCATCAGAACCTTCTGAGATCCACAAATCTTGGAGAAGAAGTCTTTTGAAAATCCCACTTCTGAGTTAGACTTCACTGACCATGGCTGACTAGCAGATCTCATGGTATCTGATAAAGACCGGCTTAAGGGTGTACATATTGGTTTTCACATGAACTGGTTTTCCTGATTCTCCAGTTGCCCAAAGGAATCAGGCTGTGCTGTTCCTTTATTAAAATGAATTAATTTCAGGTTAGTGCCATAACCTGCTACACCAGAGCTATTTGAGCAGGCTGCTCAGTGACTGTTTGACTGAGGAACGTAAGCCTGTTTGACCCATGGTAAGCAGGTAACCAGTGGCACTTGTGTTGCTAGTGGTAGCTCTTTGACTATTGGATTGCTCATGCTAATGAGTGGTTCAGAGCTAATGAGGGGCTAACACATGGTGGAGGTTTAACAAGAGGTTAATGGACTAACAGAGGCTAATATTTTAACATGTGGCTAATAGCTAACAGGGAGCTAAGCACTAACAATGTAATAACACTAAAATGAGCTAAAGACTAACAAGTAGCTAAGAGCTAACGATATACTAACAAAAATCATCCAATGGGATTCGGCTTCAGGGAACTAGCACTGTTTGAATCTCTGAACCTTCTGATGTTTTAAGCATATAACAGTGTTCCATACATAGCTTAGCCATCTTAGATATTTGAAATGTGTATTATGGCATCAGAGTTTATATAAATAAAGTCACTGCATATAAAAACAAAGTAGTTTAATAAATTAATGCAGCTCAGTGATGCAGTAACACACAGCACCACCTAGAGGTGACTCAGAGTATGACATGGGGCAGAAAGAAGGGTGAAATACCAGGAAAAAAAGAAAAATAGAGAAAGTGTTTGTTTGGTAGCTAAATATGAAAGTCTAGATGAGGAGGCACTACAAGGAAATACAGAAATAAGTAAATCATAAAATAAGATTTTTAGGAAAGTGATCTCAGATTAAAAAGAACAATAATATATTTAATTAAAGAAAATAAGAATAATAGAAGAGGCAAAGAGCTACAAAAAGATCCTAAAAGTAAAAAAGCAGACCTACAGACCGATACATCCAGAGTGATGTGATCAGGGGAAAAACAAAGATGCAACAAAAAATAAGTCTTAAACAGCAGATCAACAGTGCAAAAGACAAACCAATGAAAGAACGAAGAGAAAAAAAAGTACAAGATGTATATGATGGATGTTGAACATGACTAAAAGATGAGGTGCACCAGAAAATGTGAGCATTTTGTTCGTTATAGGACAAACTCTAGGTACAACCAGTGCAATATCAGTAGGGAGAAGAGCAGATATGCAAAAAGAGAGAAAAGGGAAAAGGCTCCGATAAAAACGAAAAGAGAACAATGACAATTCAAAACACTGTTTTCTCTTTGTTTAAATAACGTATGTTCAGCAGTGACATATCAGACTAAAAGTGCTGGAACGATATTAGAAAAGAAAAGAAAAGTGACAAAACAAAAAGAAAGAAATGCATAGCTAGAGAATAGGCAGACAAGATAAATAAGGAGAGAAGAAAAAGCAAAGAAAAACTGTAGACATCTTCACTTTTCCACACTTCTTTTGGTTTATTAGAACATAAGCATTAGAACCATCTGAGCTCATTAAAGTAAAGCTACATAAGAGATTAAGGAAGAACTTTCCTGTGGCTCCTAATGAGAAAGTTACCTGTATCCGTACCTCTAATTACAGGATTTACACTAACTACAAAAAGAGAACGAACCAAGAACAGAATAACACTATTTTTGTATGCACTTTTTTCATGTGTTTGCATGTAGCAGTAAATTCGGCACCGGTTCAGGGCTCTGTTAGTGAAACCCAGCTGAGAAACTTTATGGTTACTTTCCATTAATGTGGCTTGGCTTGGAGAGAGGAAATATGTTCCTGTCTGTGATGTCATCACCCAGTTCTGCTTGTCTGTAGATCGTGCTGATGTTCCACCTGTCATTGATTGTGGGTGTGGCTTTGAGTGTGTTTGTGTGCACAGGTTCTATTGGAGATCTCACTAGAATTAAGCTGCTACATCATTTTGAGTTCAGCTTTTATCCACAGATCTTGAAGAGAATCTGCAGCGATCTGTACTTAGACACATTGTGTGTGTGTGTGTGTGTGTGTGTGTGTGTGTGTGTGTGTGAGAGAGAGAGACTGACTGTCACAGACTACTTGTCATCACAACGCACACACACTTAGCCATTTCCTTGCATTCAGTAAACATGTCATGTCTTTTCATATGTTATAAGCTTACATACTCAAATACACAGATTGCTATAGGATTGATACTATTGTGTAATTTGCCATTTAATTGAGAAATTGCTGTGAATTTGCCTTACTTGTTTTCAATAAACTTTTCATGTATTTTGGAAATCCCACTTCTGAGATGGACTTCGTTCATTGACCATGACTGACTAGCTGATCTCACGGAAGAAGACGGATTTTAGAGTGTTTGTATTGGTTTTCACATGAACTGGTTTTCCTTGATTCTCCACTTGCCCAAAGGAATCAGGTTATGCTGTTCATTCATTAAAATAAATTACTTTCAGTTTAATGCCATAACCTGCTACACCAGAGCTATTTGAGCAGGCTGCTCAGTGACTGTTTGAAAGGTAAGCCTGCTTGACCCATGGTAACCAGGTAACCAGTGGTACTTGTGTTGCTAGTTGTAGGTTTTTGACTATTGGATTGTTCATCCCTGTGTGATTGCTCTGACTCACCACATTGTTAACGCAGTGTGTCTGTTTGTAATTGTTAGCTGTTATTGTTTCCTAATCTCACCTTTACCATGTGGTCATTTTACTATCTTTTAATCTTTTTGTTTCCTTTTATAACATCCAGACTGATGTGATCGGCGAAAAAGCAAAGATACAACAAAAAAATAAGAATCTTAACTAAAACAGCAGATCAACAGTACCAAAGACGTGACATAATGAAAGAGCAAAGAGAAAAAAGCACAAGATGTATATGATAGATGGTGAACATGACAAAAGGATGAAGTGTACCAAAAATATGAACATTTTGTTGGTTAAAGGACAAACTGTAGGTAGGGAGAAGAGCAGATATGCAAAAAGAGAGAAAAATGAGAAAGTTCAGATAAAAACAAAAGACATTTCAAAACAGTGTTTTCTCTTTGTTTAAATAAAATGTTTAGCCTAGTGACCTATCAGACTAACAAAGTAGATGAACAATATCAGAAAAGAAAAGAAAAATGACAAAACAAAAAGAAATAAATAGATGAGCTGGAGAATATGCAAACAAGATAAATAAGGAGAGAAGAAAATAGCAAAGAAAAACTGTAGACCGATACATCCACTCTTCTTAACTCTAGCACTTGAAAACTCTCTCTGTGGGTATCATGCTATCCACACTGTATGGACCCATGTAGTTGTGTTGGAAATGGAGGAAATTGGGGAAATGGCCTTTCTTTTTTCAGAGAACCCTATCGCTTTGGGCATGTTGCTGGGCTTCACTGGTAGAAAGGACAGGTTATCGAAGGAAGTTTGTTAGAAATTATTGTCAATAAAACACAGAACTGTAGTACCTGGAGATGGGACAGATGGTATAGCCTTTGTATTTCTTGTGGAGGAACTGTCTAAAAAAAGGCAACATTCCAAATGTTTTATTTTGTAATGTTGGTGTATGTACCTGAATTGTGTTCAAATAAACCTGGATATGACTAGCAATTTGTTTGGTTTCAAAATGATTTTGACGGATTCAACATACGAGCAACACATAATGAAATACACTTATCTTTCTTGTGAAAGATAGATGACTCATTTTTTTCAGAAGTAAATCCGATGTTAGTGTATCCACGTTAAGTGTATCACCATGAATTTCAACTGTGACAACATACCTACGTCTATATACTTATTCGCCACATCCAGCATTTCAAACTAAATTGCCAGAACCGAATTTAAAAAATTTGCAAACCTCTGCATTGTTGGCGATCGATGACAAATTCACTCTTTAGTTTAATCTCTGTATTATTAACATTTTCACGATGACTTATCCCAATGTCTGGATTTATCCCCTGACTAACCTGCTCATTATCAAGTTAATTATCAGAAATGGTTTCTATCTTGACATTTTGTTCATTATTTTTGAGGAGGGTGATTTTCCAGTTGGTCATTTTGGGGAGGGTCACTGATTAACAACATCAGTTAAAGCAGGATTAATATCAACAGCTTGCTGCTGTTCTGACAAAGATCTTGACAAAGATTTTGACAATAAATTTGGCATTTGGTTTGAGAGTTTAACCTCAAATGGTTAATAGTATCAACTAAATAAAGGTTCAGAGTTGTGCTGGGGTTGTGTTGATGTACATCATTTTTAACTGACAAACCTATTAAGGTGAGTCGTTATATCCATGGACTTGTGTTATTGATGCAAAATGTGTTAAGCAATTAAGATTGCTCTAGTGCTATAATGGAAAGATCAACTGAATCACTTTCTCATACAGTGGGGCAAAAAAGTATTTAGTCAGTCACTGATTGTGCAAGTTCTCCTACTTAGAAAGATGAGAGAGGTCTGTAATTTTCATCATAGCTACACTTCAACTATGAGAGACAAAATGAGGAAAAAATCCAGGAAATCACATTGTAGGATTTTTAAATAATTTAAATGTAAATTATTGTGGGAAATAAGTATTTGGACACCCACAAACAAGCAAGATTTCTGGCTCTCACAGACCTGTAACTTCTTCTGTAAGAAGCTCTTCTGTCCTCCACTCATTACCTGTATTAATGGCACCTGTTTGACCTCGTTACCTGTATAAAACGCACCTGTCCACAGCCTCAAACAGTCAGACTCAAAACTCAACCATGGCCAAGACCAAAGAGCTAAAGAGCTGCTGGAAGGGACCACCCAGGAAGAGCAAATTGTAGGAAAACCCGACAGCAGCTGGGAAAAGTGAAATCTACAATAGGCAAGCAGGTTGGTGTGAAATAAATCAGCTGGGGAGCAATTGTAGAAAAATGGAGAAGTTAAAGACCATTTGATAATCTCCCTCGATTGGGGCTCCACGCAAGATCTCATCACATGGGTCAAAATGATCATGAGAACGGTTGAGCAAAAAATCGAAGAACTACACGGAGGACCTGATGAATGACCTGGCAGGAAGAGGGACCAAAGTAACAAGGCCCTACCACCTCCACGCTACCACACACTACAATGAGAGGGGACTCAGGATCCTGCCGTGCAGGTCGTGCCCCCCTGCTTAAGCCAGTACATGTCCAGGCCCATCTGAAGTTTGCCAGAGAGCATATGGATGATCCAGAAGAGGATTGGGAGAATATCATGTGGTCAGATGAAACCATATGTGCTGATTTCTTCCCGCTCTTGCGCGCCCTCTTGTGGAATTGGCACTTAATGACGCAAACGTATCTATTGACGTGATGACGTATTAGATGACGTTGGGTCCTTGTTGTAGTTCTTACGGAGCTCTGGTTGAACGCTTATTTCAGGTTATTAATAATGGCACCGTAGCCGATCTTACAGAATGATTTGGAATTATACTACAGCTCAGGCAGGACCTGGTGGATTTAGAACCTAATCCTCATGGTTATTTAGAACGCACCAGTTATCGGATTTCGCTCCAGCTAGCCTATGGGCTAACCGCTCTGTTTACTTATCGATTGTTATTCCGTTAGTTTCTCTGCAGGCTTTGCCGTTGGGTCAGACTCTGGTTATTATTTTCCTATTCAGACCGAACAGTTTTAACGGTTCCAAAAATGAACATTTTGCCGAAAAAAAGCTGGCATGTCCGCAATAAGGATAACATAGCGCGCGTGCGCAGAGACGAAGCCCGCGCGGCTGAGGAGGAGCAAGAGGTCCGGCGGCGCGCAGAGCAAGAGGTAACCATAGTAACCCGGGAACGCGCTTTCTGCTGATAGAGCACCCTTTAGCTTACTGAAATATACCATCTGTCTATTATATTAATATTATGATCTTTAATGTAATAAAAGTTGTCTGTCTGTTTAATTAATATTGAGAGAACGCTGAGAACTGACGCGAGGATTGCGAGGATCTGGCAACCCAGACTGATTCTCCGCGGTTGCACACAGGACGCCGTTTCGTAGCTGCTAGCTGCTTATTACCTTTGATATATTTTAATTCCCAATCGCATCTGTATCATATATAATCGTATATATAGTAGGTTTTTACAACATTTTAATCATTTTATTCTCGTACCGGCGGATTATATATATATATTTTTTGCCGCTAATCGTTATTTAGTAACTTTACAGGTGTACCGGCTTGTGTTGGCAGTAGTTAGCCATTAGCTAATAACCAGAGTTGGGTCTTCTTTTGCAGTAGTGTGTGTTTTTATAACTTTTTTACAGCCTTTTCCCAATTTCTTTGAGACTTCTAGTGACGTTTTGTGTTGACTTAACTTGTATTAACGCTTTAATCGAGCATTGCATTGGACCATCGCGCAGCTGAACCAGATATTCACTCGGACCCCACAACACCACCCGAAGCTAAGGATATGTAATTATTGTACTAACATGGCTTCTGCTGTGCTTGCTTCCCCTGGTGCCGAGTGGTGGCAGTTAGCTATTTTCCTTCTGTAATTAGTGAAATTTTACTTGTGTAGGTGTAGGCTTGTAAGCCAGTCTGACGGAGAAGATGTAGTTTTAGAGGCGCGATCCCAGGACATTAGAGAAGGGCTAGTAGCTCTACTTAGCAGATTGGATGGCCCACAGGTGAAGTTAGAGCCCCGGCAGGCCCTCGCAGACGGGCAAGTGGGTGACGGTTCGGCGGAGGAGTAGTATAAGGGCTAGGTCCACGAGAAGCACCACTCTTACCCCCTGTTCACGTGTCCAAAGGTTTGCCCTCCCAGTGAAAACACCTGTGGAAGAGCTTGGTCCATAGATGACTCTATTTTACGACACGTGAAGAAACTTGCTCCCCTTTAGGGACACCAGCAGCTAGAGTTCTTGATATCCCCGGAGCCAGGTGAAGGACATTGTAACGAGTCTGTTATTAGTGAACTCAAGAGCCGCAGAGTCTCTAGGATCGGTTATGTAGGGGCTAATTGATATACGCCTTGTCCGTCGAGGTTATAAGGCTAATTTGTAGAGGGGGTGTAGCGTGGCGAGGCGATGTCCGATGCTGTAGTGTGACTCTGGCCCAATCCAAATGCGGCGAGGTGACCAAGCATCAGCAGTTAGGTCGCTGGTGAACTGTGGCGGTCCAAAGTGGTGCTCATGAAAACAACGGGGCGCATATAGACATGGACAGCCTTTGAGGGTAAGCCTGGCCTTTTAGGATGGGGGGGACGGTTGTCCATTCCCACTGGGGGGTGCTGCTCTCATCTCCTGAAAACATTGCCATAGTATTATGCCTGGATTGGTTAGGGGTCTGACTATCCAGAGGAAGGGGTCAGGCCGCAGGACCAGACCGCTTTAACCAACTGTCTGCTGGTAGCCATGCCCATCACCCAGAAACCCACATTATTGAACTGGTCTGTTCCCGCACTCTGCCCTAAACCGGTAAACCGCTCTCAAAAAGTCTTTTTAAAATTAATTTAGTATAAACCACAGTAGCTGCCAAAGAAATAACAACAATTCGACCTTAAAGTAGGACCTAATTAAATTAGATCGCTTACAAACAAAGCAAGTGATTGTAAAGGAAATGCTCACTGATAAAAGCTTACACGAACTCTGTGTTAACTGAGACGTGGATTAGGACCTGATGAATATTTTAGCTAAATGAAGCCTCACCTCCTGGATACAGTCATGCTATCGCCCTAGTCCCGAATGCGGGGGGGGAGCGTAGCACAATTTTTGACAAAAGAGTTAGGTGTACAGCTAAATCCCATTACAAGGGCTAATTCTTTTGAAATACTGATCTTAATGTGCACTAGATCCATTCGTTATGGAGCCAAAAAACACCACTCTTTTCAGCTTATCCATTTACCGCCCTCCTGTCCTATTCAGAATTTCTTCAGAATTTGCTAACTTTCTTTCTTGCTTAATACTGTTAAACAGATAAGGCTTTTTATGGTAGGTGATTTAATATTAACTTTGACAATGAGCAGGATTCCACTAAAATTGCTTTCGAGTTCAATCGAGAATCCAGGGGTTTATCGCTAGATATGATGGGGACCAACCAACGCTGTACCCCTTTTGTATTCCCACTCATTCTTTCCCCCCACCCAATGTAATTTAGAGATCTAATATTAACATTTGGTATCAAGTTAGATAACTTGTGTTTCCCGCAAAGTGATTCGATTTCAGATCACTATCTTTTAGTATTTGAGCTATCTCTAATAATAAAAATCCTTCTGCATCGTTATCACCACCAAGCGCACTATAACATTCTGCTTATCCAGCTGCTTTTATAAAAAAACCTACCAGACTTGAAATTTAATACACCTACCGAGATCAATCATCTTGAGGTGTGTAAAGGAGCAATTAGAAATGTGTGCTTCGCTCAACCGGACATGACTGCCCTGCTGGGTCAAAGTATTAGGAAAAAGGCTAGCACCATGGTATAATGACCACACCCGTTTTTTAAAACCTAAAAAGCAAAGAGAAAACGGCATTTTAGACGCAAGTGGAGACATAGAAATTGGAGTGGGTTTAAGATGCTTGGAGGGACAGCATGTCAGAGTATAAGATTGCCCTCATAAAGTAAGGCTGCAGACTTCTCTTCACTCATAGAGAAAAATAAGATAATCCAAGATTCTCTTTAATCCAGTCTCCAAATTAACAAAAAAACCCACAGAAAATGACTCTCCCATTCTGTGATTTTAAACAGTAATGAGTGCAGACTTTCTTTAATGATAAGATAGAAAACATTAGGCATTTAAGAAACTCAATGACTCATTACATCACCAAACTGTCAGCAACCTTCGATGCAGCACTAGTGAAGACATTGTTCATAGGCTGTAAATCAAGGCATTAGAATCTTCTACCACCAAATTACTAATACTGAACTATCCGCACCTGAATCAGCTCGTCTAAGTCATCAACCTGTTATTAGATCAATTCCTACAAGTCACTCAAAAAGTAATACTAGTATTATAGAGCCAACTATAAGTTATTTTAAAGTCAGCCCTTACTTTGGTATGTGCCCAAATCCTTTAATAAGTGTGCCGTACCAAACCACTGATTAAAAAAGCCAATCTTGACCCTGTGTGATACTAATTATAGAAACAATTCAATCTAACGTTTCTGTCAAAATCTTAGAAAAAAGCCGTATTCTTATCAGTTAGCTCTGCAGTTACATCCAAAGGAATGAATTTATGAAACATTCAGCTTCTGGCTTCAGGCCCATAATAGTACTGAAAACAGCATAATTAGGGTACTAAATGATTGTTAGTATCCACAGATAAGGGATGTGTTTCTTTTCTTGTTCTGTAGATTTAAGTGCAGCATTTGACACTGTAGATATGGATGTATGTTTTACTCTAACAGACTAGAAAATCACTGTAGGTATTAAGGGATCAGCACTTTCTTGGTTTAAATCCTACTTAACTGACCCGGTACCAGTTTGTTCATATAAATAATCAAGGTATAAGCTCTCAAAAGTGAAGTATGGCAGTGCCTCAGGGGTCAGTGCTTGGCCTGCTTTATTCTCTTGGTACATGCTGCGCTAGGCTCAGTTCTTCGTCATAAACATTGGCATTAATTTCCACGGCTATGCAGATGATACACAGCTGTAACATCATCAGCCAACTAATGAAACAGCCTTACAATCAACAAAATCGAGGATGTTGTAAAGGAAATAAAAGATTGCCATTGTATTTAATTTTCTCTTTACTTAACTCGGATAAAACTGAGGTTCTTATTTAGTGGGACCCAGGCTTGTGAGGAGACAGGTTGGGCTCATCTATTTCTAGGATGGCTGCCCCAGTATTGCCCAGTCAGTTGTAAAAAACTTCGGGGGTTCACACTTGATCAGATCTCTCCTTTGATGTGCCACATTTCGCAGCAGCACTCGAATGCTTTCTTTCAATTCACGTAAATATCGCTAAAAATTAGAAAATATCCTTCTCTTTTAATGATGAAGAGGAAGAAAATGTTCATGCATTTATAAACCTCAATGTTGGATTACTGTAACGCCTTACTACTGGATGCTCTAGTAAATCTATAAATAAACTTCAGTTAGTTAGAATGCAAGCTGCCCGAGTGCTAACTCGAACTAGAAAAAATGATTCAGATTTCACTCCTGTTCTATCATCACTTGCACTGGTTACCAGTCAAATTCCGCATTGATTACAAAAATACTTCTTTAATTATAAAGCTCGACATGCCCTGGCCCCAAATTTCTGAAGTGACCTCTTAGAAGTTTTACCCCCCCTCCCAACTCATTAACTCTCGTACTTCGAAGGGTACAGGACTTCTTTTAGTTCCTAGAATTAAAAAAGGTCACACCAGGGGGAAAGGCTTTACTCATACATGCCCCCCAACTATGGACTAAACTTCCCACTTTCATTCGAGACTTCAGAAACTCTCCACAGTTTTAAGTTCTAGGCTAAAGAATACTTATTTACACAGGCTTTTGGACTAGATTTAGCCAGGATGCGTGGCTTGGGTCAATGGGGCCGGAGTCTGGAGTCATGTCTGGGCTGCCTGCCTTGTCCGTAGCACGGGAAGTGTCGAGTGGGGGTTCTGGCTGAAATGGGCTTCGGGTCCTCGTGATTGACTCGGGCATCCTTGCCTTAGAATAGGGCAGAGCTGGGGGTTCATAGTTAGTCAAAGAGTCTTATGGTTATCAGAACGTTGGGTTGCTGTCTTCTGCCTCCCGTGGGGTTGCCAATGTCTCATGTGATCCCTCTTGGCTGTGTTTCCTACCAGTTCTCCTCTTTCTAGCTTTCTAGCTATGCTGCTATAGCTAATGCTGCCGGGGTCTCATGCTACACTTGGCATCAGTGATTGACATGGCATCAGTGATTGTTAATAAACACTGTGCTCTTAATCAATAATTAATTACATTTCCTGTTTTCTGTGTTCCGGCAGTTCCGGCCCCACACATGATGTTCATCTGCTGTAGCTCCAGTCAAGCTGGAGCATACCTGGGCCACTTAATGTCGATGTGCATACTTCATGTTTTATTCGAGCTTCGACTCCATGACTTTAGTTCGCTCTTAGATTTATCATCTACGCCGCCCAAGGAGGTTGGGTCGCTTTTTGAGTCTTGGTCCTCCCAAGGTTTCTTCCTAGAACTAGGGAGTTTTTCCTTGCCACTGTCGCCCTAGGCTTGCTCAATTTGGGATTGGACGTAGTTATTAGGAGATAATCTAAACTTGTAAAGTTGCTTTGAGACAATGCTCCATTGTAAAAAGCGCTATATAAATAGATCTGACTTGACTATTGTACTTACCGTTTGGAGAAATTTATTAGGATTAAAATGTTTAGTTATTTGGTTATTAATGCTCTTTAATGTCTTTATTAGTCTATTTATAATATTTTATTTTAGCTGAGATTTTTCAAATGTTATGTAAATAATATACAAATAATTGTTATTATTATTATTATTATTATTATTATTATACATTTTTTATTACTGTATTATGTTGGATTTATTTTAGTTATTTGTAGTATTTTTGTTGTTACTATAAGTTGATTGATATTATTGTGAATATTGTTTTTCTACTGCTCTTATTAATATTACTGTTGCTATTTTGTACAATTGCTATTTTTTTATTTTATAAATATTATGATTAATTTAATAATTATTGTTGTTGTTTTTATAATTAGAAGTAATAAGATTATTGTGTTTTATTAATAATTGTAATTTAGTTTAGTATATTTATAATATTTTTATTATCAGCTTAGAATAATAAAACAAAAAAGGCTGTTAAAAATATCAAGTGATTTTTTCTTATTTGACTTCTTTAGTCTTTGTTTTATTTATTTAACATTTATATATGATTTTTTAATTATTATAAAATATATTCAAATATATAGAACATTAATTTTACTGATTAATGTTATTTTAAAATATTTATTTTTATTTATCTGTTGAGTTATATTATTTTGTTAGTTATGCTATATAAATGATAAAAGAACAATAAATGTTTTAATTTTACTGATTAATGTTATAGTGTTTATTATAGTTATTATTATTTCTCTGTTTATAATGTTTTTATTTTTAGTTGAGAATAATAAATCAAATAAACAAACTGCTGCTAAATAAATCAGGTGTATATATATTATCTTTTGTCTTTGTTTTTTTACATAACATTTAAACGTGATTTTTTTATATAAAAAATATATTATTGTCATTTTATCATTGTTTTTTATAGTTATTGTTAATATATGTAAATTGCTATTATTTTTAAATATAGTTATTATTAGTATATTTATAATATTTTTCTTTTTAGCTGAGAATAATAAAACAAAGACTTTGTTTTATTTATCTAACATTTATGCATGATTTTTGTTGTTTTTTAATAATAGATATAATAACTACTCTAATTATAGTTATATTCCTTATTTTTAGCAGTACAGTTGTTTTATTATTATATATATATATATATATATATATATATTTTTTTTTTTTTTAATTTAAATGATATTATATAAATCTGTCCGAAGGCGCGTACGAACTATCTGAGGAACAAATCCCGGGCGGCGGTAGTATAAGGGCAACTAGCAACAAAACTGTTGGGCTTAGCCCTTATGAAGTTCTGACAGGTAGACCCATGTTAGTTCCAGGTGTGCTTGATCTCCGTAAAGCAGATGTGCATTTGTTGTCAGATGCACTTCTTAACTACTGCCAAACGCTCACACAAGCAATACAGGCAGCTCACAATCAGGTCAAAAGCACTTGGGGCAAACCAACTGAAGGAGGTCACACTATAATTCCAGGTCAATGGGTCATGGTGAGGAAACACGACAGACAGTCCTTAGAACCTAGATGGGATGGTCCACATCAGGTTTTGCTAATTACTGATTCAGCAGTAAAGTGTGAAGGAAAGAAAACATGGATTCATGTTTCTCATTGTAAGGTTGTGTCTGCTCCTCAGAACTGAGTGGAGGAAACTCAAAATTCTGTGATGAACAGTTCACTGCGCATGTTTCTCTGTGTATCCCACAGAACCACACAGAACCTAGATGGTGGGAGAACTGAGTCCATCTCCACAAGTCCTGCGCAACCAACTGACCAGCAAACCACAGATGAGCGTGCCTTCACAATGATCTAAGATCTCCCGTCAACTGATGAACAACAGCGATGTGACATCTCACCATGTGACAGCAAATCATCCAAGCTTCCTGACCTGCATCCATACATTTTTTATCCACAAACTTCTGAATTTGGCTGAATGAACTTCTCAGACATTCTTAGGCATAACACAAAATAGGCACCGGCCTGTTTTGTATAGTTATGGACCTTTTAATGGTTTTGGCGGCACGGTGGCGTATGTGACCAGCACAGTCGCCTCACAGCTCCAGAGATCCCAGTTTGATTCCGCAGCTTGAAGACAGTTTCAGTGACCCTTGGTTCGATCTCGTCCTCCACCTCTGTCTGTGTGGAGTTTTGCGTGATCTCCCCGTGTCCGCGTGGGTTTTCCCCGGGTACTCCGGTTTCCTCCCACATTTCAAAAACATGCATTAGGCTAACTGGTTACTCTAAATTGACCAGCCAACATTAGGTGTTGCAAGACACCGGTTGGAATTTACTCTATATTCTACTTATTACTGTGTATACGTAACAATTTTGTGATTCTCCATTAGGGAGAATCAAAGGGGGAATTGAGAGAAATTACTGTATTCACTGTCTCACACCCTCTCGTCTGCCTTATTGTTCTTTAAATCACCCTGTTCCCCACACCTCTTGACTCCGCATCCTGTCTCCCCTTCACCTATTATCCAACAAACATCCTTGGTCTACATCACACCTCTTCCAGCAGCATCTGACTTTCATACCCCTTTAACCCCCACCTCTTTCTCTTACCCCCCTTCCTGTCAAACCTAGGGTACATAAAGCTTGCTAAGAAGTATGTATTTCAGAATGGTGATCTACGCTGCGGTACCCATACATGACTCTCTGTACTGTATGTGTAAATAAACTCCTATGCTGATGGTCCCTTATCCTGACTTCTGAGAGGCTGAAGAGCTTGTCTGCAAGTTCCATGATCTGAGGATTAGGGAAAGGACCTGTAATACAGAGAACGTACAGAAGAGTTAACGGATACAGATGTGTAGTCTGTTTCTTCTTATCCCGTCTCCTCCTATCTTGACATAATAAAGCCTGTATATTTAAAATGTGATGGATAGAATTGGCTCATCTGCATTTCACTAAAGAAAAGTAATGTACATATAAACTATTACATTTAACATTTTCTTTGGAGGAACATACTGTTATTGGCTCACCAGGATATGCTTGATAAAGAGTGGATTTCACATGTAGTTAATAATCAGAAAACAGAGGTACAATTACAGTGGTAACAAAAGAATTTATAATTACAACTGTATCTTGTCATTAGCTTCGGCTATGCTGAATATTTTAAAGAAGTGGAATATGCAAAGCTCAGCCTCTGAACATATCTTAATGAATAAGGTGGCAAATTAACACTATTCTTGGATTGAAGGGTACGTTTTATGATATGTTAGGTAAAGAAGTCTACTTCAGTGTCAAGTTGCCTCGCTAGTGATCCTCCCTATCTAAGACACCTGCACTGTGTGGGGCTCCTCATTTTTCCCTTACTTCCAGGAACCGCATATGCAACTGTGCATAAAGGGGAGAACAGAGTTCTTTCTTGCAATCATTAACCAGCACATTTACAAAAGGTTTAAGCGAAAAGCTTGCGTTGTGTGTTCGTCATTCAGTTACTCATTAAACTAGCTATGCTATACTAGCTAACTGTTTGGCTTACCTTCATAATTGAAGATGTATCCCTCGTAAAACTTTGTAGCCCTTCTCGGCTTTCGATTTTCGTGATACCGAACCACCATCGACAATCCAGGTAACATTGGCGAAACACATTTCTGGGAGATGTTTACCCTGCTAAACTAAAGCGGAAATACGTCATCGCGCTCTGTGAAAAGGGCCCATAGGCTCTATGCACGGTTGTCTTCCGGGTTCTCTTATACCGGCAGACTAACTTCTGGTTTTAAATGCTGGACACTGAACACTGATCTTATTATTAATACTATTAATAATCCTAATAATCAAGTCAAAGTCAAAGTGAACTTTATTGTCATTCAGACTATACAGCAGGGAGTGTACATCTGAACGAAATAGTTTTTCTCCAGTCTCCGATGTGGAAGAATAACAAGGGTGTAGAGACGTGAGACATACACATACGCTCATATACAGGTAGTCCTCGACTTACGACGCAGATCCGTTCCTAGGTGGCGTCGTAAACCGATTTTCGGTGTAAGTCGGAACACATGTACATACTATTACGGTTCGGCATCCTACACGATGGCGAATCGTGAAAATGAGACAAAAGGATTATAGGACCCAATCGCAGTTAGCTCCAGATGGTAGTGATGAACTGAAATGAATAGAATAAATAAAACAATGATTAATAAAATACAAACGAACGGCAAACAAAGAAAAAAAGAGAGACTTTGTGTGTGTCACGGCCGCGTCTGCAGGGGCAGAGAAAGGCGCGGGCGCGGGCAGCGTTTTATACGCACTGATGTGCTTTAAACCAAATGTGGAGTCTCCCTCTTTAAAATGCTCAAATGATATTACACAGAGAAATATTCCTTTTTAGACTGGAGAGGAAACAGCGCGAGAGCGCGGCTGTGTAAATGCGCTATAAAAAATGAACAGATATAACTGAGAAACACACACACACACACACACACACACCACACACACACACAACGTGATTAACTGAAGAAGTCTCTGCATTCAACTAGGTGCTGAAGCCCGGCAAGCGTTCAAAACACCCCTGACGCAGTTCAAACTGTCAGGAGATCAGCGCTAGAGGAGCGCGCACGTTTGCACGTTTACACACACACACACCACACACACACACACACACACCACACGACTAACTGAAGGAATCTCTGTTTTAAACTGTCAGAAATCAGCGCTTAGAGGAGCGCGCACGTTTACGCACACCACACACTGACACTGGAGCTGACACAGGAAGCCGAAGGTGGGCGTGGTACGAGAGCGAACGTGACAGTAATTATCAAAAAACAGCCGCATATAACCTTGTATTCTTCCGCCGCGCACACCAAACACGGAGTTCGCGTTTATGAAAGTTTATGACGCAAAAACACTTAAAGTAGAAAAAAGGCTTTATACAGTAAATGGGAGATGCGTCGTAACTACGAAAACGTCGTAAACTCGAGACCGTCGTAACCCGAGGGACTACCTGTATACATATACACACATAAAATAGAGGAAAACACAAAAAAAATAATAAAGATTACAACAATGTTACACAACACATATAGACACATATATATATATACACATGTGCATAAGCACATATATACACGATTAAAATATTGAGGTATACATATACACGTATTTACACACGTGGTATTACAGGTATATACACACGTGTGTGTATGTATGTATGTATGTATGTGTTGTATGTATATATATATATATATATTACATACATAACACACACACACACCAAACACACACACACACACACACACACCACACACACACACACGTGTGTATATACCTGTATACCACGTTGTATATATATATATATATATATATATATATATATATATATATATATATAATGTGTGGTGTGTGTGTGTGTGTGTAAATATATGTATACATATATATCTATTATATATATATATATATATCTATAGTGCAATAGCATTCATTTCTATTCAATGTGCCCAATATATATACCCATATGCGCGTGTATATATATACGTACATGTGTATATATTGCACATTGAATAGAAATGAATGCTATTGCACAATTTTTCACAGTATGTATTACTTATAAATGTATTATAATCTATTACCTAATGATTTAGAGGGACACAAGTCTCCTTAGTCATGTCACAATGGCTGTTCAGGCTGCAGAGTTTCATACCCTTGCGACTACGCTCACGTCATTTTCATTCTCAGTTCATGTCCATACCAGTGAAATGGACACTACAGACCTTTGTGTGTTTGGTGATTTGAATGTTATCCCTCTTGATGTTGACAAGAAATTTCTTTCTGATCTCCTCGTCCAGCGGAAACGAATGAAAACTCACAAGAGAGTTATACCTTGCTGACACCGAACACACCGGGACAGAACAATGTTCTGATGCCCCTCGTTCTTGTTTTTGAAATCGCAAAACGTTATTCCTCATTATGCGAATGTAAATCTCTGTATTCCCAGCACTTCAGAACTTTCTTTACAGTCGCCTAAGCTGACCGGAAACTGGAATGCCGGTATAAAGACTAACGGAAACGCGTCATCTACTCTCAGTGCATAGAGTCTATTCAGAGTGAAAGCGAAAATAATAGCCGCCATTTTGTGTGGGTCAGAACGGAGTTCGGGAGAAACGCAGTGAGTATCTAAATATGTAGTTATAGTATGACTCTGACTTTACAATATGTTAATCTATACTAGATAGAGAAGAGTTCAGTACGTTTTTATTTAATTCTAAGTTACACCGTTTGTTTTATGGAGTTTGAAACGGGGCTGATTAAATCCTGTAGCTTCTACGCACTTCACTTCCGGAAAAACGCCATGTTTAGATTAAACACACCGACTGAGGACTGAAGTAAACATGTTCTGTAATGTCTCACAAAATTACTGTACATGTGCTGTAATGTTGTAGTAAGTAAGTGTGTGTGTGTGTGTGTGTGTGTGTGTGTGTGTGTGTGTGTGTGTGTCTGTCTGTCTGTCTGTCTGTCTGTCTGTCTGTCTGTAAAATCTGTAGGAGGAAGCTAGCTCTCCAAAATGGATCTCTATGATAAACACAATACAGAGAAAGTGGAGAGGTGAGAGAATATTGTGTGACTCTATGAAAAGCCTTAATACTTTCATTAACACTAATTAGATCAGAATCACTAATCTATGAGGTTAAAACAATAACTTAGTTCATGCTATAAATAAATAGTTCATGTTATTGATCAGCAGTAAAAAGAGATGGATCAGTCTCTGAGACGAGCGATTAAGTGATTATCTAAGTTATAGAATGATTTGTATTTCAGTCTGATTAAGGATAAGAGATCAGAGTCACCTGAACCCAGCTGGGTGTCAATGGAACATCTACTTCACTTCATAGATGGAGACTGTACTGCTGATCTGAGGTAATGTTGATATGTAGAACGTTGTTTTAGGAATTAAAATTGGGAAAGTTTAACATTGTATTAACTGTAAACCTTCATTTAGAATGTTGCTCACAGGTTTTATTTTAAACACCACAGATTGTACCATGAATTTTGTGTCTGTAATAAAATGTGTACTTTAGTCTGATGCAGGATAAGAGGTCAGACTCACCTGAACCCAGCTGGGTGTCCATGAAGAGCGACGACTCCATGCTCCATCCAATTAAATTCGGAGAAGGAGACTGTACTGCTGATCTGAGGTAATGTTGATATGTAGAATATTGTTTTAGGAAGTAAAGGTGGGAAAGTTTAACATTATATTAACTGTAAACCTTCATTTAGAATGTTGCTCACAGGTTTTATTTTAAACACCACAGATTGTACCATGAATTTTGTGTCTGTAATAAAATGTGTACTTCAGACTGATTCAGGATAAGAGATCAGACTCACCTGAACCCAGCTGTGTGTCCCTGAAGAGCGACGACTCCATGCTCCATCCAATTAAATTCAGTGATGGAGACTGTACTGCTGATCTGAGGTCAGTATAAAGTGTTTCACCTGATCACACTCACTGAGGTCATCATACACACTTCATAAGCTGCATCACAAGCCTTAAGCAGGGAAACAGGTAAAGTCATAGAACTGATCTGTATTTATTGGTGTGTGTTGTGCAGCCACACACTCTCTTGTTGAGAGACACACAACAGACACACAATCCCTGTTACACTCAGTGTTTTATTTGTTCACAGATCCGACAAGCAGAGATCCAACATCAGCAGCAGAAATCAACTGGAGTCCATTTTTAAGGTGTGCCTAAGAAAGAGTGTTTGTATTTTGTGTTTATATGGATGATCCACACCATGTCAGTACAACATCAGGGCATAAATACAGCACCTCTCTCGGTTCCATTTCCTGTTCCTGTGTATTTCTAATCAGGAGCTGGAGAACAAAGTCATCACTCTGTTAAAGAAAGAGCTGGAGAGGTTTAAGAAGCTCCTGAGTCCAGATTACCCAGCATCCTCTGAGAGGGAGGTTGAGGAAGAGGAGGATCAGAGCAGCATCAGAGAGGGGGCGCTAAAGATCACACTGCATGTCCTGAAGAAGATGAAGCAGACAGATCTGGCTAACACCCTGCAGAACAGTAAGAGCTCTTTGTCATGCTAATGATTCTATCAGGTTCCTTTAGAGAGACTCCACTGGTTCATCCTTATCACAGATCTCATAGTGATGGCTCAGAGACTTCTAGTTTGGAAAGTGTCTCTTCATATTGCTGAATGTAGGACAGAATTATAAACATGTTCCTTCTTTGTAATGTTTATATGTGGAATATTTAATGTGATGCTGTGTTCATACAGTACAATATTTATTCTAATGTTCTTCTGTTTATTAGAGCTGGGGCTGATCTCTGTACATCAGCGAAACCTCAAATCCAAACTGAGAGAGAAATATAAAAGAATTACTGAAGGAATCTCCCAGTGTGGAAGCTCAGCACTTCTGAATGAGATCTACACAGAGCTCTACATCACAGAGGGCTGGAGTGGAGAGATCAATAGTGAACATGAGGTCAGACAGATTGAGACAGCATCCAGGAGACCAGCAACAAAGGAGAAACCCATCAAATGTAACGAGCTCTTTAAAGACAAGTCCATCAGAAGTGTGCTGACTAAAGGAGTGGCTGGAATTGGAAAAACAGTCTCAGTGCAGAAGTTCATTCTGGACTGGGCTGAAGGAAAAGCAAACCAGGATATCATGTTCATGTTTCCACTTCCTTTTAGGGAGCTGAATTTGATGGAGCAGAAGAAGCTCAGTCTGATGGACCTTCTTCATCAGTTTTTCCCCCAAATAAAAA
>JAJAGP010006380.1:0-22196 GCA_025084515.1 Ancistrus triradiatus | reverse complement strand
ACACACACACACACACACACACACACACACATACACACGCAAAGGGTTTTATAATCACGTCGTTGTACTCAGCTTTAAAAGGCCTTAACATCATCTCTGTAATAGAAATATGAATTTTAATAAACAGCAGAGGAACTAAGCAGAGGGAAGTATGGGGGGGTGGTGAGAAGGGGAGGGGGAGTATGGGGGGACAGGGTACAGATTCGGGGGGTGCAGACTGGTGCAGTGCCTGTAATGGCTCCTCCCCAGCTGTGATAACGGAGGGACAGAGAGGAAGAAGCCCAGCATTTCCATAATAATCCTGCCTGTGTTCTCCCAGGGGACTCCTGATTCAGTGTGTGTGTGTGTGTGTGTGTGTGTGAGTGTGTGTGTGAGTGTGTGTGTGAGTGTGTGTGAGGGGACGCAGCTGCTCTGTAAAGTAGCATGGCGAGAGCGGCACATCGCTGCAGGCCACGCAATAAAGAATACATATAATACAGAGAGAGAGTCCAGCTCTCGCAGCTCTCGCAGCTCTCGCCTCAGCTGATCCCCAATATTGAACGATCCATTATTTAACACTCAGACAATTCCAATTTTAGGGAACAAGCCAACGAGGGCCGAGGGACCTAAAGCACTCCAGACCGCGCAGGAAAAAGTTCCGTATGAACCCAGACCCAGGAAGGTACCAGGGGGCGCTGTCTGAGGGTACGGATCGAAACCTGGCAACCAGAGCTCTGGAGCCGAGATACAGCCTCCCGTCACAAAGAGATTTCAATAAAATGAAGCCTCTGAAAAGACTTTCATTAGTCTAAAGTCCGGCATCCTATAGGTCTACACATACTGAACTGTAACAATCACACATACCCACATATGACCAAAAGTACTGAGACACAAACCCAAAAAGAAAGAAAGAAAGAAAGAAAGAAAGACAGAAAGAAAGAAAGAAAGAAAGAAAGAAAGAAAGGAATGAAGGCTTCAGAGAAACAAAACAAGAAAGAAAGAAAGACAGAAACAATGGAAAGAAAGCAATAAATGCTGATAACAAAATGAACAAGGAAAGAAGGAAAGAAAGACAGAAAACGAAAGAAAGAAAGAGAGAAAGAAAAAGCAAGCAATGAATGCTAAAGAGAAAGCAAAGGAAGAAAGAAGGAAAGAAATTAATTTTAAGAGAAAAGAAAGGAGGCCAGAAAGAAAAGAAAGAAAAGAAAGAACAAAAGAAAGAAAGAAAGAAAGAAAGAAAAAGAAAGAAAGAAATGCTAAAGAAAAAAAAAAAAAGAATTAACCTCCTGAGACCTCGTGTCCCCACATGACATGACGTTTTGGGTTTGCTACACCTCCTACTTCATTCTGCTTGACTCAGTCCTCATTTGTAGACACACTTGAGCATTTCACAAAAACAAAAATACCTCCTGCTCAAAGACGATGCTCACTTTTTATTCATAAAAAAAATCAGAGTTCCGAGGAGGGTAAGTTCTCAAGAGGTTGAAGTTTTAAAATATTATTAAACACAGTCAATTTTATCGGAACATAAAATCAAGATGAAAAACAGCCTGACATAAGAAAACGATCCTGATCCACCTTACACCAAATAATCAAAAAAGAAAGAAAGAAAGAAAGAAAGAAAGAAAGAAAGAAAGAAAGAAAGAAAGAAAAGCAATGAATACTGAAAACAAAAAAGAACAAGAAAGAAAGAAAAAGCAAGTAATGAATGCTCAAGAGAAAATAAAAAAAGAAAGAAAGAAAGAAAGAAAGAAATGTTAAAGAGAACAGAAAGAAAGAAAGCAATGAGAAAGCTGAAAAAAAAAGATTAATAAATAAAGACTTACGACTTATGATAATATTAAACATGGTGGGTTTTATCGGAACGTTAAATCAAGGTGAGAAAACGCCTTAAGACAGAGATCCTGATCCACCTTACACCCAACCATCGATCTGTAATAAGACTCTCAGTATTTTATTTATTATTTATACATTTTTGTTTGAGGGTGAAATCTCTTAAAGTTTTTTGGTGTGAGGCCGGCATTACTGACATAGAACAAAAATGTATATATATATACTACAAAAACAAAAACAAAGTCACGGAGTCAGTAATAGAAAAAAAGAAATAAGGAGAAATCCTGTATAGAAAAAATATTGATTAATAATTGAATAATAATCAAATCATTAGGTGTATAGAGAGCCCTTCCCATTCTGAGCTCACTACAGCGTGCACTGTGTGTGATTTGGGACACAGCCCACATATCCGGCTCTATTAGTGAGGAGCGATGGAGTCTGGTTGGAGATGTAATTTGAGAGGGGTCTTAGGTGAGCATCCCGCCGGTCTCCATGGCGATCACCATCGGGCGCATCCTTAATCAATAACTCACACCTGCGGGAAGCAGAGCAGAATGTCTCCGCCTGCCCATGGAGTCCAGGACCATCGCTCGGCTAAAATGTAGGCGCTAATGTGCATGGGAGTGTGTGTGTGTGTGTGTGTGTGTGTGTGTGGGACGGTGTTATAGTCGCCCCTGTAGGGGGGCAGGACGGGGTGGAGGAAGGAGGTCTGGTTAATTAATGTAAGCATTTGTCAGTGATTAAGCTCCGAGAAGTAAAGGTCAGGCCAGCAGCAGAGCGGCCCCGTCCCAATTCCCCTGCTCTAAGGCAGGCTAAACCTTTAAGGCCCAAATGGTAAAGATGCCATTCTGACACCCGGTTCACCACCCCGCGACTACCCCCCCCCCTCCACTGTGACCCATCCAAAGCAGATCCGCCGAGCCGATCGGTGTCATTTAGGGGATGAAAAATAAAAGCGAGGGACGAGATCAATAGGCGGCGGCGTCCTGACCGGCCGTGATTAATCGACTGTCACCAATTAATGAGTGACCGATTACAAAACAGCATGGGGGGTTTACAATCTTCAGAGGGAGTGATATTATAACGTTACGATTTGTTTGGGAAGAAATATTGATTCATGCTGCCTTCCAATCTGGAGAACCCGATTTCCCACCGAAGAAAACCCGTAGAAAAAAGTAAGAAATAAATCACGTGATAAACGTAATGTTAGAAACTTCTCTTATTGACCAAAGCAAAACCCTCACAGCCACAGCAACATGATGGGATTAGTCTAAACACACAGGTAGGTGGCGCAATGGGTAGTGCCATCGTAGCGGGTTAGAGTCCTAGAGGTAAAAAGAAAGAAAGTTGGAAAGAAAGAAAGAAAGAAAGAAAAGCAGTGAATGCTAAAGAAAAAGAAAGAAAGACAGAAAGAAAACATTGAATGCTAAAGAGATAAGAAAGAAAGAAAGAAAGAAAGAAAGAAAATGCAATGAATGTACAAAAGCACTAAATCAGGGGGGTGATCACTTTAACAACCCTGTTATTTTATTTTTTTATTTCATAATGAATTTTCAGAACAGTTTACTTTTTTCTCATTGTGTGAATGAATGCAAAAGACAGAAGGAAAGCAAGAAAGCAATAAAGCAGCCAATGGATGCTAAAAAGAAAAGAGGAAATAAAGAAAGAAAGAAAATCTTACGAGCTTCAACAAAAGAAGAACGAACGCAGGATTTCGGTGAAGCTGCAGACCAAGGCGAGCCGGACAGTGTTGAAATGAAACACTTGCATTAAAAGACACTAATGCAGTTCCAGCATCGGAGCAATCAATGTACAACACTGTTTTCCCAGCGGCTCGATGCTAATCGGGTTAGCTAACGCAGACGGCCTGCCATTAAACTATCGGACAATAAAGCAACAAGCTCGTTCTTCCGTCATCTCTGACTATGAGTTATGAGGCGTGTCTGCTTTTTATTTATATGAACCTGAGCACAGATCAATTCTGTTATTATAAAGTCATATTCATTACTGATCATGATCACACGCTTCAGAATCGCTTGGGTGGAACCAGTGGTTATATGAGCTCCAGGCCTTTCTCTTCGGGCATCAACGTGGGATTATGACCCAGAGAACTGTCCTCACTGTAAGACAGAAGTAAATCGCCCAAACAAGCTACTGATTAAAACACTGACCAACTAGCTGAGCACAGGAGTGAGTCTCAGACACTAAGATGGTTCACTGGTTCATACGCTGATTTAATGAACGAGAGAGAAGTGAATCTCACTCATGATTATCAGTCAAGTCATTCACTAATTCACTGCTGCCAAAGGAGCAAAGATCGGTCTCACTGAACAAGACATTTACGTTTTATTTACGTTGTCTTACTATTCTATTATTCTCTTAGCCTGAACGTTAGCTACTATATAAAGTGTTAACACTGTTCCCGAGTTTAAGGAGGAACAGCGTTCTTAGACGCCATTTTAAGTTTTAAGTGTATATTTCTTAATGAATAACATAGGGTTCGTACAGTTTAATATGAATTTACGTTTCTTTTTTGTTTGAAAAATGTTCATCCTTAGCAAGACCGCTGTGTAGAGATGTCGCACTGCGCATGTGCAATATTTTTATCGTCTCGTTAATCTCGGGAATGGTCCGTCCGGCTTTCCGTAGTTGTAGTCACTGCCTGGCTTTACTGAACGTGTGGAGTTTATTGTTTTGTTTTGTTTTGACTACAGTGGCTTTATTTCTTCGATTCTAGAACCAGAAATGTCTCAGAGCGTCCAGAACGTGACTTTATCTTTGACTTTACCCATCTCCTGTCAGATCTGCCTCGGAAAGGTAACGAGCTTTAAATATTAAGCGGATTAAAAATGAATTAAACCTGTCGCACGCGCTAATCGGTAGCTAGCTAGCTCATGCTTTTGTTTACATTGTGTATTGTATGTTTTAGTCACTGCTGCTGTTGCCTTTAACGAAATTTAGTTAGATTATAAGCTACTGGGTAGGTGAAACCGGCTTGGGATTATAATAAGAACGATTTTATTAAACGCATTTACATGAAATGTTTTGTATTTGTATGGATGTTAGATGTTTTTATTTCATATTTTCTTAGGATTCTGCGTATCGCTGATCTGTGAACGAGTTTTGTACGGGTTTGTAGACTTAATAAAACATTTTGTAGTCATTTATTTACTATTGTCAGTTTTATTGATGTAAATATCTGTACTTTATTATCTTAGGTTTGATCTAATATCTGCGTGTTTTGCTCACTCAGAAGTATTGGCACCCTTGATTAAAGCACTAACTTTTTGGAACACTGAACATAACCCCCAATTCCCTTAGTTCTTCACCAACATGGAGAAGATTAGCGAATCAAGAAACAGAATGAAACTTTTGATCTCATAAAGTAGATCTGAATTTAATCACAGTGTTCCATGCTGGGGTGCCAATACTTTCTCCCTAAGCCGGCGGTACTGACTGGACGTTTATTCTGGACCGGCAGGTCCGTAAGCCGGTGATCTGCTGTAACCATCACGTCTTCTGCTCGTCCTGTATGGAAGTGTGGCTCCAGAAGTGCAGTCAGTGTCCCACCTGCAGAGTTCCCATCACCCCCGAGAACCCCTGCAGAGAGATCCTAGGTAAGGATTCAGATCACTCTGATCACATTTCTTCCCCATTCTGATTAGGGTCCTTATCGGCCTGATGTTATGCATTACGCTGCTGCTACGTGATTGGCTGATTGGATAATGAGTGTTCCTAATAAAGCCCTCGATGAGTGGGTATTGTTTATATTATTTAATCCGTTTAAAAGCTCTGATGTGTCTGTGATTGTAACTGAAGAGTTTTTGTACCTCTCTCACCAGGAGCTACAGATGAGAGCGAGTGGTGTGAGAACCGCTCGGTGAGAAAGCACCTGAGGAGAACACGAGGAGAATTACTGCTGAGAGAGTACGAGGTTAGAGACGCTCAGGATCAAAGCTCTAACGTCCAGCCCAACATTGACGTGTTCTGGCCTTATTTATTTATTTAATGATTGAATGGTTTTATTTCTTATTTAAAAGGAAAACCATGTGATATAAAAAGTATATTATTATTTACAATTATTATTACTTTTATTGTTATTGTTGTTATTTTTATTATCATTATTTTTTATTTATTAATTTTTTTAATGATAATCATGTTATCATTATGTTGTAGTTTGGGATTGGACGTAGTTATTAGGAGATAATCTAAACTTGTAAAGTTGCTTTGAGACAATGCTCCATTGTAAAAAAGCGCTATATAAATAGATCTGACTTGACTTGAATTTTTGACAGCAGTAATATTTTAGTAAATTATATTTTAACATTTTTAAGTTAATTTGAGTTTTTATATTTTTTGTTTTTTTTATTCCTGTAGTTGAGCTTCCTGCGTACTTTCCTTATCTTAAATACTAAGTTATTAAGATATTAAGAAAGTACAGAGTGAGTCTCAGTCCAGCTCTGGGCCTGATCTTCCCTTTGTGGTTGTTTTTGTTTTAGGATGAGCTGGAGAATCTGCTGCAGGAAAATGATGAGCTCAGGAGTCAGAACAGGAAGCTGGAGGCGGAGCTAAAGGCAGCTCTGGAAGCCGGTACCGGTCCGGTCAGTCAGGGCACGGCTGCGGGTGAGACGGCAGTGTCGCCGGACTACGACGTTCTGGAGCAAACGACCAGAAAACTCCGAGCAGCCAGCGAGCTTTATCAGAGAGTAACGAAGGATGTGGATAAACTCAGAGACGTACGGAATGCTCCCGATAACCAACCAACCAATCAATCAATCAGATTAGAATATTATTATTAATTAACCTGTTACCTCAGAAAGAGCTCCTTATTTGTTTGTTCTTTCTGTTCTTACCCTCTGGCCTCTCTGACCGTTCCTTCATCCTGAGCTGCTCTTCTGACTCCCCTGTCCCTCCCTCAGGCTAATAAAACCCTGCGCTCTCAGAACGTCGACCTGATCCAGGAGAACGTACGGTTACGGGCCGAAGTGGACAGCAGGTCTCCCCAAAAGTAAGAGTGCCGTCACAAATATATAAATGGGACGTATATATATATATAAAATCAGCATATGCTTTGATTAGGAGTCCAGAACTTTTATATCATATAATAATAATAATAATAATAATAAGTAATTAATATATGAGACATACAATATAATATTACTTTTTATTTATTGTTGCTATTGCAACATCAAGAATAATTGATATGACATACAGTGGGGCAAAAAAGTATTTGGTCAGCCACCGATTGTACAAGTTCTCCTACTTAGAAAGATGAGAGAGGTCTGTAAATTTCATCATAGCTACACTTCAGCTATGAGAGACACAATGAGAAAAAAAAATCCAGGAAATCACATTGTAGGATTTGTATATATCTGGGTCAGAACGCTCCTTTTTCGGGTCGTCCGCTACACTCTCATTGTGGTGGTGTTGTTGTTGTGTTTGCGCTGTAGGTTTGGTAGGTTCACCGTGGCGGCGTTGGAAGCTAAGCTATCGCAGTGCCAGCGTGAGACGGCTCAGCTGAAGAAAGCTTTGGAGAGAAGCGATAAATACATCGAGGAACTGGAGGCACAGGCGGCCAAAAACCGGGACGGAGAAAGTGGAGCCACCGCGGCGAGCTTAGACCCTGAGGTGGACGGGATGGGGACCTTGGCCATCCCCTCCACCCCGCGTACGCCCTCGTCGGCTCTGGGGCGGCTGAGTCTGAGGGGTCCGGCGGTACGGAGCGAGGAGCAGCAGCCGGGAGGGTGTAAGGGCTTCCCATCTCTCAGGAGGCTGAACTTTGATGATTGTACAGGAGACAGCAGCTTCAGCTCCTCCTCCAGCCGGAAGCCCACCTACTGGAGCTGCTGGAACGAGCCCGGGGGCGGGGCTTCAGCCGACGAGCGGCGCATGGACGCCGCCTTTCTCGATAAGGTCTCCGAGCTCGACTCCATGATGGCCGAAGGTGAAGGCTCACGATCTCAGAACTTGAATCTTCAGCCAGGACCAAGGCCAGGACCGGAGCTGGCCGGTGACGCTGTTACAGGGTCAGACAGGGAGGCGCCGCCACTGAGCGCTGGCGAGTACGTCAAGAGGAAGCGTCCCGATAGCCTAGAGACGTCCAGTCCATCTAAACTTCCCAAGGTCTAATGAATCCCACTTGCACCCGTCCATATATGGGCGTGCAGACCCCCCACAAGTCCATATATGGAAATGTCCTGTTTTTGAGTCCATATATGGGCGTGCAGACCTACCTGTATGCATGTATAGATATGTTCTGTTTCTAAGTCCTTATATGGAAACGTCCCATTTGTAAGTCCATATATGGGAGTCCGTGTTAAAATCCCATTGGAGACTTTGTGTTTTTGTCCATATATGGTCATGAGGACCTGTCTGTAAGTTCATATATGGGAATATGGGCCTGATTTTGGACAGAACCATGAACGTGAGGTCATTTGGTGTCTCTAAAGTGTTTCTGTGTGATTTATTGAGATTGTGTGTTGTGAGAGTTGATTTGAGCCTTACACCCTGTGCTGCTTGTTAGCCCCTGTACTGGATTGTGTGTGTGTGTGTGTGTGTGTGTGTGTGTGTGTGTGTGTGTGTGTGTGTTATTTAGAGATGCTGTTCTGTGGTTTTGCTGTAAATAAACAGAGATGTTGTACGATAGTTGAAGGTATCTCTTCAGCTGTAGTTCTGGACAAACGTGTGCACCAAAAACTAAACTGATATAAACAGCTGAATAATAATATTATTATTAATAACAGCAGTCTTCTTCTTCTTCTTCTTCTTCTTCTTTCGGCTTCTCCCTTATCAGGGGTCACCACAGCGAGTTAAACGTTTCCACCTCACCCTGTCCTCCACGTCCTCTACTCTCACCCCAACTCCCTGCATATCTTCATTCACCACAACCAAATAACTCCTCTTTGGTCTTCCTCTCCGTCTCTTGCCTGGCAGCTCCATCGCCAACATCCTCCTACCAATATATCCACTATCCCTCCTCTGCACATAACAGCAGGAATAATATCAATCATAGTTACTATTATAATACAGCCATTAATTATTTTTTTTAATATTGTTGTTAATAATATAACAATATATAATATATTGCTTCTATTAATATTATTGTTATTTTTGAAATATTGTTGTTAATAATATAACACTGTAGTAATAATTATATATAATATATAGTAATAATTATATATAATTATATATGTAAGAAATGTTACAGTAAAAATATTCATATTATTTATTGTATTATTACCATTAGTAGAAGCATAATGCTACTATTATTTATTATTACTAATAGTAGTATTTATTAATACTAATATGAGTGTTTTTCATTTTTGCAATATTATTGTTAATGATATAATGAAAATATATAGTAATTATGAAATAATAATGATATATAATATTAATGTTAGTAATAACAATAATAATAATAAACTATTGTTATATATTTTTTATTTGTTGTTATTAATTTTCTTTTCATGTTATTGTCAGTAGTAGTATTTATTACTACTAGTATTGTTAATGTTGTTGTGATTACTTATTAGGATATTGATATTATTTATTATTAATGGTAGTATTTATTTCTATTATTATTGTTATTGTTATTAGATCTTGTTCCATTCTGTTATTGTGAGGTTGAGATTAGAACTCATCACCTCCTAATAACTAATCTGAATCATAAGGTTTAATCAGAGCATTCAAGATTTTCTGTGTTGTCATATTGTAGCATTTTATCTTTATTTTCAGACTTATTTTCTTTTCCTCTGCTTAAACTCATTTCTGTGGAGTCTGAACACTGTCACTGATGCGTTAGATGTCAGATAAACAAATTTATTTAATATCCAGCACACACTTCTACATTGTTCCCTCCTAACGCTGCAAACGGAAGCATAGAAGAAACAAATAAATACAATAAAAGCACATGTTCCTGCACTGTGCTGCTCAAACATCTAGCAGGTTTAATACAATTGTTTTTTATAATATGCTATCAGGATGCAGGTGTTTAGAAGCCATACTCTAAGGAACACTGAACTACACTCTCTGGCAAAAAAGATATCAGAATAGCTCACCAAGTAGGAGTTGCTGTAATCAAAGGAATCTCTCTGTGTATGGATGTAGTGATGATGTATGTAAGGGATTATAATATTAGATAGGATACGTTTGTTGGGTTAAACAGTTTCATTAAAAGGAGGCTCTAGTTACCCTGTTAGGCTGCCTCTAGGCTGGTTACAAGATTATGGAGACACGGTTATGGAGGCACAGGTTCACTATGGTGCCCTGTGGCACATTTACCAGCCATGTCTCTGCCCGGACCATTTCAAGGTGCCCATTACGTGCCCTGCCTTCATTTGCAGTGGTGTTGTGAGCGAGACACCTGGACTGCTATGGACTGGAACCGTATCGCCTTTGGTGAGGATCTGGGGGGCCATTGCATATGATCATCGGTCACCACTAGTAGTGATACGAGGGTCACACACAACTCAGCGGTTTGTGCAGGACATCCGGTGGTGCATCTCATGGCAGGGCTTCCAACTGGCATTTTACATTGACATTTACATTCACAGCATTTAGCAGACGCCCTTATCCAGAGCGACTTACAATTGGTACAGTCTTACAATCCAAGCCATTGTGGGTTAAGGGTCTTGCTCAAGGAGCCAACAGTGGCAGCTTGGCAGAGGTGGGATTTCAACCCTGGATCTTCTGGTCCAGAGTCCAGTACCTTACCCGCTAGGCTGCCACAGATTAGTTTTTCAGCAGGATAATTCTCTCTCAGGAATGTCTCCTCCAGATTGGAACACTTTGATGGCCGGTTTGGCCAGATTTACCACCAACCCAGCATTTATGGGACCAGCTATGAATGGGCAGGATCTACAGACCCAGCTGCAACATCTGTGGGTAACTGTGCCACAGGATGCCATACAGAACCTGTATTATTATTTTATTATAACATTAATATTATATTACAATATAAATATGATATTATTAACAACAATATAAATAGATAATAACAGTAATAATGAGTCATAATAATTACTACTGCTACTATTAGTTATAAATAATAATAATAAGAAGAAGAAAAGAGGAAAAATACTACTACTATTATTATTATTATTATTATTTTTATTATTATTATTATTAATAATAATAATAATAAATACAAAACATATAATTACAACAACATTAAGATTAAGATCATATTATTATATAATTATATTACAATCATTACTATATAATAATTTTACATTATTAATAACAATATTTCACAAAAAATAATACTAGGAGCAATATATAATATATTGTTGTTGTACTATAATAATAATAATAATAATAATATAATGACAGCATGGATACAAATAATTATTTGTATATAATATTTTTATATTATTAACAAGACTTAAATAATAATAATAATAATAATAATAATAATAATAATAATAATAGCACCAGTGTTGCCAGAGTTATCACGAATCCAGCATTTATGGGACCAGCTATGAGTGGGCAGGATCTACAGGCCCAGCTGTAACATCTGTGGGTAACTGTGCCACAGGATGCCATACAGAACCTGTATACCTCCGTGATGAACTGAATCTTCATCTTGTATCCAGGCCAGAGGCGGCCTAACAGGGTAACTAGAGCCCCCTTTCAGTTAAATCGTACAGTTTAACCCAACAAACTTACACTTTCTCTCTAACGTTATAATCACTTACCTATATCATAACTATAAAATCCCCATTTTGGTCACTGAAGTCACCGAAACCGGTTGATGGTGGGGTCTGCATTTGGCGCGCACACCATGAAAGCTGGTGGAGATCGTGGTGATAGCCCGAGGCAGGCTGTGGCATATCTCGCGAGAGGAGAGGCGACGGGATTTGAGCGGAGGGGGGACTCAGGTGTAAGAGCGCGGAGGAGAGAGACAGACAGATACAGAGAGACACAGAGAGAGACACATCTCCCTGTCCTCTCTCTCCCTCTCTCTCCCTCTCTCTCCCCCTCTCTCTCTCTCATCATCAGGCATCGGATTCTCACCGTCAGCCCGCTCCGGTGCGGCAGCGCGCGCTCTATTTACATGATTATTTATTTATGTCGGACTAAACCCGAGCTTTTGAGTCCTGACACTCTTTTTACTTCGCGCTCGCGCCTGATCCTGATCCGCTTTCCTCCCTCCTGCACTTTTGTTCTCTGGGACCCGGACCGGACGCGGCGGGGCTTTTTCGCTTCTTGTTTTTTTTTTGTTTTGTTTTGTTTTGTTTTTTATTTATTTTACATTTTTATCTAACCATTTTCTGCACAGTAACTCCAAGATGATGTCCATGAACAGCAAGCAGCCGCATTTCGCCATGCACCCGAGCCTACCGGAGCACAAATACACCACGTTACACTCGAGCTCCGAGGCGATCCGGAGAGCGTGCCTGCAAACTCCACAGGTAAGGGGACACAAAAGCCGGGCAGTTCCTCCCAGCAGCCCCGGTCTGAGGCTGAGGATGCGCGAATGCGCGCGACACGGCCGATCCGATGCTGCTTTAGCTGTCAGTTATTATTATTTATTCATTTATCAGCTAAATATAACACCAAAAGCGCGTGCTGATGATCCTGACCATGACTCAGGCTTTAGTTTGTTGAAACACCTTCATGGTATTTTCTGTTTTTATTTTAGTTTATATTTTATGTGAACGTTTCCAGTGACCGCCTTTTATTTAACCCATTTTATCTAAGACTGAACTGATGATCACATTTCTGAACATCTCACTCTTTATTTGTGCTCGTCTCCATCACCTCTGTGATCCGCGCTCTCTGCGGCACCTCTGAGCTGTGCTGTGTCCGCGTGCGCAGGAATATGGACGCTACCTACAGGACGGATTAAAAAACAAACCATATTACATATTATAAAATCAGATAAATGAAGGCCTCTGACTTCCTTCCCTTTCCCGGTCCGACCGGAGCCTGCAGTGAGCTTATCTTATCTTATCTTATCTTATCTTATCTTATTAAAACCCGTTTCATAGCATTCATTCCAGTCACAACATCCTGCCTTACGTGTTTTGTTTTTTTCTTTAATCTTATTTCTTGTTGTATTAATTCCGTATCATATCCCAGGTGTAACACACTGCACTGAGCTTGTGTCTGCTACATGGCTATTCTTATTTCTTAAATAACACACACAACACGGACCGAAATCTTAATTTATGTAATTATTATTCATTATTTTTAAATGTGTTTTAGGTTTTTATTGACCGCGCTATTTTTCTTTCCTTCCTTTCCCGTGCACGACTGCAGAGAGCCTATCTAATGCTGGGTTTCATACCTCCTATCTCAGAACGCATGCCGGCTTCATGTCGCGCTTCTTCCTCTCTCATTGCTGCTTGTTTTTGTGCGTCGTTCTCCCTGCGTTCGGCTCTGCGCGGTTTGGTCGGTGTTCTAATAAACAACGAACACTTTTAAACACCTCAGTGAACGCACAGATTTAGCGGTCTTACTTTTTAAGCTCTTTTTTATTCTGTCCTGCTCTCCGGAGGCACAGTTTTGTTTTTTTCATTTGTTAATTTCTAGCTAAATCTTGGTGACTAGAATCTGTTTTAAACCTTTATTGTGTTCATTTTTGTTAGCTAGAAATACTTTAAAGCGAATCATAAAATAGCAGCATTAAAATAGTGTAGCTTAAATAATTAATAACAAAACAAAACAAAAAAAATAGAAGACGCCATCCTTGGCTTTGAACCCTGACCCGTCTCTTGTCCCTCTGCTGTGATGTTCGGAATCAATTTATCCTTTTTATTATTAATAATACCTATTACGTTGTGTGCGCATGCTCAGTAAAGTCTTTACTGTTTATCTTTAGGCTTAAATGCATTTTAAAATGTTAGTAGGATCCAATATGGTGTAAAAGGTTTAAATCTATAAATTAATAAATATAAGATGCAATATTTATTATTTAATATTAATAATAGCTACACAATTTAAACAATTCAAATAAAGTCCTCTGATTATAATGCATATTGTTATTATTATTATTATTATTATTATTATTATTATTATTATTATAAAACTATTGCTAATAATACTAATTAAAATGTATGAAATGTACTAATGAAACCATGTTTCTGTTCTTTCTTTTTAATAAAGTTGTAATGTATTATATGTTTTAGGGTTCCGCTGAAGGAGTTTGATAAACTTGATATTAGTGCATATTATTATAATAGTGAAATAGGATATAATATAAATATCTAATCTTTTTATTTTATAATTCTCATAGTTATTCTACTTTTTATTATATTTATTATTTTTAATAGTTATTATAAAATATAATTTTTCAAGTTGTTAGTATTACAATTTAATTATGTTAAATGTGTTATAATTATAGTTAAGTATTTCTGAAATCATTTTATAGTTACTATAGCTTCAGTTTTGTAAATTTATAGTTGTACTTTATACTTCTTAAACATAATTATTCCGTAACTTTTTAAATTCATAACTATTATTTTCAAATCTTTTATTAGTTATGATAATTCTTACTTTTTAAATACTTTTTATAGTACTATAATTTGAAAAAAAAAAAATTTCAGATCATCTTTTACTTGTTATAATTTAATACTGTTAGTTATTATGGTATAATTATTTAGATATAATTTTAGAGTTGTTTTATAGTTATAGTTGTTTTTAGTTGTTTTATTTATTTTTCTGACCATTTTTATAATTTAATTTGTTAATACATTTAATCATTATTTTAATATTAAATATTTATAAAGAATTTTAGTTAGTAAATGTTTTTATTGTTTCAGATCATTTTGAGTTATCATTCAATTTGTTAATATTTTTCTAGTTTCTCGTCTAAGTTTAATTATGTTTAAGTAGTTTTTGTTATTATTTTGAGATAGTTTTTGTTACAATTTAAGTTTTATATATTTTAATTGTTATTATAATTTGAAGGTTTTAAATAATTTTTGTAGCCATTATAATGAAAATAATTGTATAGTTCCAATAACTGAATGATTTTCTGATGCTAACCGAATAATCCTTTGTTGTTGTTATTTAGTTACTGTACAGTACTTATTCTAATCATTAAAACACTTTATTTGGCGGTGTTGATGCCCGCCGTCTCACCCTGTGTGTCTCTGTCTGATTGGTACAGTTACAGAGTAACATCTTTGCCAGCCTGGATGAGACGCTGCTGGCGCGAGCCGAGGCCCTGGCGGCGGTGGACATGGCCGTGTCTCAGGGCAAAGCCCACCCGTTCAAACCGGACGCCACTTATCACACCATGAACACCGTGTCGTGCTCGTCCTCGTCCACGGTGCCCATCGCTCCGGGGCATCACGGGCACCCTCACCACCCGCACCACCACCCGCACCACCACCAGAACCTGGAGCCGCCGGACATCATGGAGCACATCAGCTCGCCCTCACTGACCCTGATGAGCAGCGCGCACGAGGGCGCCGGAGGAGCCGGGGGAGGCGGCGGGGGAGGAGGAGGCGGAGGGGGCGGCGGCGGGGGCGCCACTGGGCTCATCTCAACCTCGGCCCACCCTCACCCTCACCCTCATGCCCACATGCACGGCTTGAGCCACCTGTCGCACCAGGCCGCGATGAACATCAGCTCTCCGCTCAGCCACCATCACCACCCGCACCACCCTCACCCGGGGCTCTTACCCGGCCACCCGGGCGGCGCCCAGGCCGGCCCCGGGCTCATCCCCAATGGACTCCCGTCCCTGCCCGACTCGGACACGGACCCTCGCGAGCTCGAGGCGTTCGCCGAGCGTTTCAAGCAGCGACGAATCAAACTGGGCGTCACCCAGGCGGACGTAGGGGGTGCCCTGGCCAACCTGAAGATCCCGGGTGTGGGCTCGCTCAGCCAGAGCACCATCTGCAGGTTTGAGTCCCTGACCCTGTCCCATAACAACATGATCGCGCTCAAGCCCATCCTGCAGGCCTGGCTGGAGGAGGCGGAGGGTGCCCAGCGCGAGAAAACGAACAAACCCGACCTGTTTAATGGCGCCGAGAAGAAACGCAAGCGCACCTCCATCGCCGCGCCCGAGAAGCGCTCCCTGGAGGCCTACTTCGCCGTCCAGCCCAGGCCGTCCAGCGAGAAGATCGCCGCCATTGCCGAGAAACTGGACCTCAAAAAGAACGTGGTGCGCGTCTGGTTCTGCAACCAGAGACAGAAACAGAAGCGGCTGAAATTCTCGGCCACGCACTAACGCCGCCGGACGCAGCCGGCTCGCCGGACCTCACCGATTCTTTCAGATTCTGGCTCTGGACTGAACTCGCTTTAGGGTTAAAGAGTTTGGGGAGCGTTTCGAGGCTTCGATTTAGGGCATGGGCCCCAATGGAACTCGATTTCCCTGAGCCCCTGCTCTGCTTGCGGTTCCATAAAGATTCGGGAACAGACTTGCGTTAAAGGACGCCGAACTGATGGCAAAAGCCGATCCTGGAGCCTCTGTGATTTTTCACGAAGAATAAATCAGATTTATTACTTTATTAAGGTGGATGACATGTCACACCCTCGCCCTCACCCTCGCCGTCACCCTCACCCTCACCCTCACTCTCACCCCGCTCACTAATTTATGATCGGTCTTTGTTATTTATGATTTATTTATCGAGAGTTCTGCTGGTGAAGTATGCAAAAGCCTCAGCTCACTCCTAATAAAAATGCCTTTTATTATTCAGAGCAAACATAAACCTGGCTTTATTGGCACTTTTATTTAACGATACGCACTTTTATTTGAAGTGATGATGTCCCATCAGTCCTCCTTCATGTGTCCGGGTTAATGTGTCTCAAAGCTTAAAAACAAAAACAGGACGAGCACACACACCCCCTGTTTAAGGTACGATTAGAGGTCGATTGGTTTTTGCACTGACATCGATTACTTCTGAAACGATTCTTTAGATTTAGTTCTTCTAACGAAAGCTTTTTGTAAGTGTAAATAAGACAGAGCTCTAAACCTGCATGTGATCTCCTTCTCATCCAGATCAAGATCAAAAGGAAAGGAATCAAGAAGATGAAGAAAAACAAAAACAAAAAGCAAGAAAAAGAATAAAAACCAATTTGTTTTTGTTCGTTAACCCGCTCCTAGATTCGTCCACTTCTCTGGTTTGCAGTGCAAACATTTCTATGCATTATTAAAGTGAACCTGAAGCACTGCTGCATTACTGTTCCACACACACACACACACACACACACACACACACACACACACACACACACACACACACACTGTGCTTGTCTTGTTTATAACTGTCGAGAGATAAAAAAAGAAGAAGAAGAACTCTGTGTCAGTAGTGAGTGGTTTTTCTTTCTTTATTTAGTGCCCATGTTTACAATTGCAGGTGAGTCTGAGAGAGATCCATCCATCCATCCATCCATCCATCCATTCATCCATCCATCCATCCATCCATTCATCCATCCATCCATCCATTGATCCAAAGTTTTCTGTTCTGTAAAGCCAAACCTAACACACATTCTCAATAAATCACTGAGAAAACCAAAAAGACTGCTTTATTATTATTATTATTATTATTATTATTATTATTATTATTATATTACTTTTATTGTTATTATTAAAAATATTTTCACTGTTAATATTCTTCTTATTATTAGTACAATTATTGTTCCTTTTATATTTATTATTACTATTATTATTTGTATTAGTTTTATTATTAATACAACTATTATTATTATTATTATTATTATTATTATTATTATTATTATTATCATCATTATCATCATTATCATCATCATCATTATTATATATTAGAAATTTGAATATTATAATTAATTAAACTACATTTAAATAAAAATATTAATAAAAAAAAAAGATAAAACAAATTTATACCTGAACTACAAAAGACATTCATTATTTATTATGCAATTTATTACCTAACTAGAAAAAAGACTGAACACAAAGCCTACACTATTATTATTATTATTATTATTATTATTATTATTATTACTACTACTACTAAAACGATTAATTATTATTATGAATATACATCATAAATATGACCATTATAATTAAATAAAATACGAATAAATCCATCAACATTTATACATGTGGAAATTTAGACCTGAACTATACAAGGCATTAATTATTTATTATGTAATTTAGTAACTCAATACAAACAAGATGAAGATTTCTTTAAAGATTTATTTAGCACAAACCCTACCTTATTATTATGATTATTATTATTATTATTATTAAGACCACGGCCTGCTAACAGAAGAACACACACATGTGACAGGGAGCCATAGCAGAGCTCCCGTCGGCCCGCGGCGTTGGGCTGAGCCCCTGATGGACGCCTTTATTCAATAATGCATGCTCTGAGATTTGGAAATTAATAACGCGAACCAAACGAGGCTCTAATTAAAAACCTGAGTAATTATTCTAATTATTATTAGAGGGGGCCTAATGGGATCCTCTAACGTGTCATGCAAAGTGTCATTAAAGAGGAGGAGTGGGGTCATTAATGAATTAATTTAATTAATCCAACCTCCTCACTCACCTGGACCTGACAGGCTAAAGTTTAAAATAAATTCACTTTTACTGTTTTTTATCTGACCTAAAATAAAAAAACAAACAAACAAACAATAGCACGGAATGAATTAGAATTTTGGTATAATTTCGTAAAAGATAAAAATAGAAATGTGCAATAAAAAGAAGAAAGGTTAAAACAAAAACACTGCCATTAAACGGGAAGCATTTTCAGAAATAAAAATTAAAGCCGGGTTAGGACGCGGGTTTTAATCTCAAGCCCGGTGAAAGCCGCTTAAAAAAGAAGAAGAAGAAAAGAAGGAACGAAAATAAATGTTAAATGTAAGTAATGCAATATTAATCAGGGCTGCTGGTATAAAATGCAATATTCCAGAGAGCGGAAGGCTTTGGTTCAGAGCGGAGCAGAGGAACGGAACGCGGAGGAAAAGCATTATTGTAGGGAGAAAAGTAACAGAAGAACCAAAAAGAAGAGCGTTTCGTGTTCTGCTGACAAGGAGCAAACACCAGACCTGTGAGTCACAGCTTCCTTCAGTCCGTACATACAACACAAGATGAGTTTTATTCTACGCAGCCTCCGTTCGCTTAGCTACGGACACGCTCACGTGCTCTGCGCCGGTGCTGGGATCCGGTTGGTCTCCGGTACTGACAGTACCCCCCTGCCTAGGGCCGGGCACCGGAAGCGCTGCTGCCCCCGGACTGGGGCAGGAGGTATGATAAATAAACATCACAATAAGTAAAATGAGAAATAAAACGCGACTTAATGTTTGACGTATTTGAAAGGAACCAAAAAACGTCACGGTTATACCGGATACTTACAAATATAACATATGATAAAATAGCCTACCTTATAAAATCAGTTTATCATTGTAAGTCTGTTTAAAATGTATTATTTATTTCTTATTTAGCTGAAACTTCGGAGTCAGAAGCCGGAGCCGGGATTTAAATCCTTAGTTTAGTTTTTATGTCGTCATTTCTGAAAGCAAAAAAAGTTTTGCTTGGAGAATTAAAAATAAAAGCGCGCGCAATGTGTGTGTGTGTGTGTGTGTGTGTGTGTGTGCGTGTGTGAGTTTGTGTGTGTGTTTGTGTGTGTGTGTGTGTGTGTGTGTGTGAGAGAGTGTGTGACTGTGTGTGTGTGTGAGTTTGTGTGTGTGTGTGTTTGTGTGTGTGACTGTGTGACTGTGTGTGTGTGTGGCTGTGTGTGTGTGGGGGTGTGTGTAAGTGAGTGAGTGTGTGACTGTATGTGTGTGAGTGAGAGTGTGTGTGTGTGAGTGTGTGTGAGTGTTTGTGTGTGAGAGAGAGTGCGTGTATGTGTGTGAGTGAGAGTGTGTGTGTGTGTGAGTGTGTGTGTGTGTGTGAGAGAGAATGTGTGTATGTGTATGAGTGAGAGTGTGTGTGTGTGTGAGTGTTTGTGTGTATGAGTGTGTGTGTGTGTGCGCGAGAGAGAGCATGTGGATGTGTGTGTGTGAGAGTGAGAGTGTGAGTGTGTGTGTGTGAGTGTGTGAGTGTTTGTGTGTGTGTGTGTGTGTGCGAGAGAGAGCCATGTGGGTGTGTGTGTGTGAGAGTGAGAGTGTGAGTGTGTGAGTGTTTGTGTGTGTGTGTGTGTGAGAGTGTGAGTGTGTGAGAGTGAGAGTGTTAGTGTGTGTGTGTGTGTGTGTGTGAGTGTGTGTGTGTGTGTGTGAGAGAGAGAGAGTGTGTGTGTGTGAGTGTGTGTGTGTGTGTGTGTGTGTGTATGTGAGTGTGTGTGTGTGTGTGTGTGTGTGTGTGTGTGGCATCATTACTCCATCACACAGTTCTGATTTGCCCGGCTGTCTCTCTCTCTCTCTCTGGGTGCTGCCGGTGAGCTCGGGATGTGTGATGGCAGTACAGCCCCTCTGCCTTGGCCCCTGCTTTGCCCCTGGCCGGAGGGGAGCCCTCGGCGTGCCCAGCTGCTCCCACCTGCCATATGGAGCTATTCATCACGGGGCTGTTAATCACCGAATTTACATCCAAACCCCTCTCAGCACCGGCAGGATCTAACGAGGATCAGCAGCAACAGCAAGGGATTTATTATATTAAACAGAATCAATGAAGAATCATCAGTCAGGAAATATGAACCAGAGAAGCCGACGCCCCTTCTGGACATGGTTATAACATAAGGCTTCTTTTTAGCACAGTAACGTTTTAAGTGGTATCTGTGAATGTAGCTCTGTATTATAGAGCTTGGTAAAGGTTTGATAAAGGAATCCCTTGTCCATGTGGTTCTATCAGCTACTGATGAATGATGGTTCTTGATGCAGTGCCGTCTGAGGGAGCGGAGATCACCCCTCTACAGTTTAGGCTTGTAAGGACTGAAATTCCTCCAGATTCTGAATGGTTTAATGATATTATGCTCTGTAGAGGGAGGAATATATAAATCCCTTCCGGTCTTTCTTTGAGGGACATTGGTTTTAAACATTTCAATCATTTTCTCTCATATTTGGTGACAAACTGAAGATCCTCTGATAATTTTTACTCCTCAACACCTTTCTTTCTATTTTTTTTTTGGAATGAAAGAATAAAGAAAGAAAGAAAGAAAGAGAAATAAAATAAAGAAGGAAAGAATGAAAAAGAAAATAGAGGGGAAAAGACAGAAGGAAAGACAAGAAAGAACTAAAGACAGAAAGAAAGAAAGAAATTAAATAAAGAAATAAAAAGAAAAATGCAAAGAACAAAAGAATGGAAGTTAAAGAAAATAACAATTGAAAGAAAGACAAAGACAGACAGAAGAGAAAGAAAGAAATAAAGGAAGAAAGAATATGAAGAAGAAAAGAAAGAAAAAGAAAAAATGAAAGAAAGAAATTAAAAGAAAGAAAGAAGCAAAGGACAAAAGTGAAAGAATGTGAAAGAAGAGAAAGAAATAAAAACAAAGACAGAAATAAAGAAATAAAGACAGGAAGGAAGAAAGAAAGAAAAAGACAGAAATAAAGAAATGGGATAGAACAAAAAGAATGAAATCAAGAGATAAAAAATAAAAATAGAAAAAAGAAAGAAAGAACAACAATTGCAGTGAAAGAAAAAGAAGAAAAAGACAGGAAAAAAGAGAAAAAGATAAAGAAACAGGGAGATAAAAAAAAGTGAGAGAGAAAGAAAGGAAAAGAAAGAAAAAGGAAATATAAGGAAAGAAGGAAAGAAAAATAAGTAAAGTAAAAAAGAAAGAGAACAAGTAAGACAGAGAAAAGAAGGAGAAAGCAAGAAGAAAGAACAAAAGTAAAAGAACGGAAAGAAGAAAGGAATTACAAAAAAAGAAAAAAAAAGAAGGCAAAAATGAAGGAAAGAACAAAAGAAGATGTGTTGCAGATCTGAATTGCAGGAATGGATGTTTATTAAATTAAATATTTTGGGCTCATGCTGTCTGTAATTAAATAAAAGTCTATTTCTTTTTTAATTTGTATTTTTTCTTATTTGGATTTGTAATTAACAAAGAGATCCATTTGGCCCCCTGTAAGTTCTGTGGTTGGGGTAACAAGCCCCCCTGTGTGTGACCCCCCTAAATAGTCAAGTCAAGTCAGATCTATTTATATAGCACTTTTTACAATGGAGCATTGTCTCAAAGCAACTTTACAAGTTTAGATTATCTCCTAATAACTACGTCCATTCCCAAATTGAGCAAGCCTAGGGCGACAGTGGCAAGGAAAAACTCCCTGAGTGTTATAGGAAGAAACCTTGGGAGGACCAAGACTCAAAAAGGGACCCAACCTCCTTGGGCGGCCTAGATGATAAATCTAAGAGCGAAACTAAAGTCATGGAGTCAAAGTTCGAATGAAATGTGAATTATGCACATCGACATTAAGTGGCCCGGGTATGGTGGGGCTGGAGCTGATGACGGAAGCAGCTTGAGTGGAGCTACAGCAGATGAGCATCATGTGTGGGGCTGGAACTGCCGGAACACAGCTCG